>JAHHQI010000611.1:0-11087 GCA_028274465.1 Plantago ovata | reverse complement strand
CCCTTTCTCTTGCTTTAGGTAGATGAAGATACGATCCCATGTAAAGAATGAGTTGTATGTCTTCCTTTATCTAGAACAACAACTAGATCACTAGATTAGTTATATGCTATTAGAGTGTTCCATTATGATATCCCTTTCCTCAAACATAGGAGAGAACTAACTACAAGTACTATAGATGAAAACTAACCTTTCCATTACCCTTACAAACTAGATTAGTTGTCTATTGATTCATTCATTCACTTTTATTGCTTTAGGTAGATGAAGATACAATCCCATGTAAAGAATGAGTTGTATGTCTTCCCTTTATCTAGAACAACAACTAGATCACTAGATTAGTTAGATTGCTATTTAGAGTGTTCCATTATGATATCCATTTCCTCAAACATAGGAGAGAACTAACTACAAGTACTGTAGTTGAAACTAACCTTTCCATTACCCTTACAAACTAGATTAGTTGTCTATTGATTCATTCATTCACTTTCTATTGCTTTAGGTAGATGAAGATACGATCCCATGTAAAGAATGAGTTGTATGTCTTCCCTTTATCTAGAACAACAACTAGATCACTAGATTAGTTAGATTGCTATTTAGAGTGTTCCATTATGATATCCTTTCCTCAAACATAGGAGAGAACTAACTACAAGTACATAGTTGAAACTAACCTTTCCATTACCCTTACAAACTAGATTAGTTGTCTATTGATTCACATTCACTTTCTATTGCTTTAGGTAGATGAAGATACGATCCCATGTAAAGAATGAGTTGTATGTCTTCCCTTTATCTAGAACAACAACTAGATCACTAGATTAGTTAGATTGCTATTTAGAGTGTTCCATTATGATATCCATTCCTCAAACATAGGAGAGAACTAACTACAAGTACTGTAGTTGAACTAACCTTTCCATTACCCTTACAAACTAGATTAGTTGTCTATTGATTCATTCATTCACTTTCTATTGCTTTAGGTAGATGAACGATACAATCCCATGTAAAGAATGAGTTGTATGTCTTCCCTTTATCGAGAACAACAACTAGATCACTAGATTAGTTAGATTGCTATTTAGAGTGTTCCATTATGATATCCCTTTCCTCAAACATAGGAGAGAACTAACTACAAGTACTATAGTGAAACTAACCTTTCCATTACCCTTACAAACTAGATTAGTTGTCTATTGATTCATTCATTCACTTTCTATTGCTTTAGGTAGATGAAAGATACAATCCAATGTAAAGAATGAGTTGTATGTCTTCCCTTTATCTAGAACAACAACTAGATCACTAGATTAGTTAGATTGCTATTTAGAGTGTTCCATTATGATATCCCTTTCCTCAAACATAGGAGAGAACTAACTACAAGTACTATAGCTGAAACTAACCTTTCCATTACCCTTACAAACTAGATTAGTTGTCTATTGATTCATTCATTCACTTTCTATTGCTTTAGGTAGATGAAGATACAATCCCATGTAAAGAATGAGTTGTATGTCTTCCCTTATCTAGAACAACAACTAGATCACTAGATTAGTTAGATTGCTATTTAGAGTGTTCCATTATGATATCCATTTCCTCAAACATAGGAGAGAACTAACTACAAGTACTGTAGTTGAAACTAACCTTTCCATTACCCTTACAAACTAGATTAGTTGTCTATTGATTCATTCATTCACTTTCTATTGCTTTAGGTAGATGAAGATACGATCCCATGTAAAGAATGAGTTGTATGTCTTCCTTTATCTAGAACAACAACTAGATCACTAGATTAGTTATATTGCTATTTAGAGTGTTCCATTATGATATCCCTTTCCTCAAACATAGGAGAGAACTAACTACAAGTACTATAGCTGAAACTAACCTTTCCATTACCCTTACAAACTAGATTAGTTGTCTATTGATTCATTCATTCACTTTCTATTGCTTTAGGTAGATGAAGATACAATCCCATGTAAAGAATGAGTTGTATGTCTTCCCTTTATCTAGAACAACAACTAGATCACTAGATTAGTTATATTGCTATTTAGAGTGTTCCATTATGATATCCTTTCCTCAAACATAGGAGAGAACTAACTACAAGTACTGTAGTTGAAACTAACCTTTCCATTACCCTTACAAACTAGATTAGTTGTCTATTGATTCATTCATTCACTTTCTATTGCTTTAGGTAGATGAAGATACGATCCCATGTAAAGAATGAGTTGTATGTCTTCCCTTTATCTAGAACAACAACTAGATCACTAGATTAGTTAGATTGCTATTTAGAGTGTTCCATTATGATATCCCTTTCCTCAAACATAGGAGAGAACTAACTACAAGTACTATAGACTGAAACTAACCTTTCCATTACCCTTACAAACTAGATTAGTTGTCTATTGATTCATTCATTCACTTTCTATTGCTTTAGGTAGATGAAAGATACAATCCCATGTAAAGAATGAGTTATATGTCTTCCCTTTATCTAGAACAACAACTAGATCACTAGATTAGTTAGATTGCTATTTAGAGTGTTCCATTATGATATCCATTTCCTCAAACATAGGAGAGAACTAACTACAAGTACTGTAGTTGAAACTAACCTTTCCATTACCCTTACAAACTAGATTAGTTGTTTATTGATTCATTCATTCACGTTCTATTGCTTTAGGTAGATGAAGATACAATCCCATGTAAAGAATGAGTTGTATGTCTTCCCTTTATCTAGAACAACAACTAGATCACTAGATTAGTTATATTGCTATTTAGAGTGTTCCATTATGATATCCCTTTCCTCAAACATAGGAGAGAACTAACTACAAGTACAATAGACGAAACTAACCTTTCCATTACCCTTACAAACTAGATTAGTTGTCTATTGATTCATTCATTCACTTTCTATTGCTTTAGGTAGATGAACGATACAATCCCATGTAAAGAATGAGTTGTATGTCTTCCCTTTATCTAGAACAACAACTAGATCACTAGATTAGTTAGATTGCTATTTAGAGTGTTCCATTATGATATCCATTTCCTCAAACATAGGAGAGAACTAACTACAAGTACTGTAGTTGAAACTAACCTTTCCATTACCCTTACAAACTAGATTAGTTGTCTATTGATTCATTCATTCACTTTCTATTGCTTTAGGTAGATGAAGATACGATCCCATGTAAAGAATGAGTTGTATGTCTTCCCTTTATCTAGAACAACAACTAGATCACTAGATTAGTTATATTGCTATTTAGAGTGTTCCATTATGATATCCCTTTCCTCAAACATAGGAGAGAACTAACTACAAGTACTATAGATGAAACTAACCTTTCCATTACCCTTACAAACTAGATTAGTTGTCTATTGATTCATTCATTCACTTTCTATTGCTTTAGGTAGATGAAAGATACAATCCCATGTAAAGAATGAGTTGTATGTCTTCCCTTTATCTAGAACAACAACTAGATCACTAGATTAGTTAGATTGCTATTTAGAGTGTTCCATTATGATATCCATTTCCTCAAACATAGGAGAGAACTAACTACAAGTACTGTAGTTGAAACTAACCTTTCCATTACCCTTACAAACTAGATTAGTTGTCTATTGATTCATTCATTCACTTTCTATTGCTTTAGGTAGATGAAGATACGATCCCATGTAAAGAATGAGTTGTATGTCTTCCCTTTATCTAGAACAACAACTAGATCACTAGATTAGTTATATTGCTATTTAGAGTGTTCCATTATGATATCCATTTCCTCAAACATAGGAGAGAACTAACTACAAGTACTATAGTGAAACTAACCTTTCCATTACCCTTACAAACTAGATTAGTTGTCTATTGATTCATTCATTCACTTTCTATTGCTTTAGGTAGATGAACGATACAATCCCATGTAAAGAATGAGTTGTATGTCTTCCCTTTATCTAGAACAACAACTAGATCACTAGATTAGTTAGATTGCTATTTAGAGTGTTCCATTATGATATCCTTTCCTCAAACATAGGAGAGAACTAACTACAAGTACTGTAGTTGAAACTAACCTTTCCATTACCCTTACAAACTAGATTAGTTGTCTATTGATTCATTCATTCACTTTCTATTGCTTTAGGTAGATGAAGATACGATCCCATGTAAAGAATGAGTTGTATGTCTTCCCTTTATCTAGAACAACACTAGATCACTAGATTAGTTAGATTGCTATTTAGAGTGTTCCATTATGATATCCCTTTCCTCAAACATAGGAGAGAACTAACTACAAGTACTATAGATGAAACTAACCTTTCCATTACCCTTACAAACTAGATTAGTTGTCTATTGATTCATTCATTCACTTTCTATTGCTTTAGGTAGATGAAAGATACAATCCCATGTAAAGAATGAGTTGTATGTCTTCCCTTTATCTAGAACAACAACTAGATCACTAGATTAGTTAGATTGCTATTTAGAGTGTTCCATTATGATATCCATTTCCTCAAACATAGGAGAGAACTAACTACAAGTACTGTAGTTGAAACTAACCTTTCCATTACCCTTACAAACTAGATTAGTTGTCTATTGATTCATTCATTCACTTTCTATTGCTTTAGGTAGATGAAGATACGATCCCATGTAAAGAATGAGTTGTATGTCTTCCCTTTATCTAGAACAACAACTAGATCACTAGATTAGTTATATTGCTATTTAGAGTGTTCCATTATGATATCCCTTTCCTCAAACATAGGAGAGAACTAACTACAAGTACTATAGATGAAACTAACCTTTCCATTACCCTTACAAACTAGATTAGTTGTCTATTGATTCATTCATTCACTTTCTATTGCTTTAGGTAGATGAAAGATACAATCCCATGTAAAGAATGAGTTGTATGTCTTCCCTTTATCTAGAACAACAACTAGATCACTAGATTAGTTAGATTGCTATTTAGAGTGTTCCATTACGATATCCATTTCCTCAAACATAGGAGAGAACTAACTACAAGTACTGTAGTTGAAACTAACCTTTCCATTACCCTTACAAACTAGATTAGTTGTCTATTGATTCATTCATTCACTTTCTATTGCTTTAGGTAGATGAAGATACGATCCCATGTAAAGAATGAGTTGTATGTCTTCCCTTTATCTAGAACAACAACTAGATCACTAGATTAGTTATATTGCTATTTAGAGTGTTCCATTATGATATCCCTTCCTCAAACATAGGAGAGAACTAACTACAAGTACTATAGATGAAACTAACCTTTCCATTACCCTTACAAACTAGATTAGTTGTCTATTGATTCATTCATTCACTTTCTATTGCTTTAGGTAGATGAAAGATACAATCCCATGTAAAGAATGAGTTGTATGTCTTCCCTTTATCTAGAACAACAACTAGATCACTAGATTAGTTAGATTGCTATTTAGAGTGTTCCATTATGATATCCCTTTCCTCAAACATAGGAGAGAACTAACTACAAGTACTGTAGCTGAAACTAACCTTTCCATTACCCTTACAAACTAGATTAGTTGTCTATTGATTCATTCATTCACTTTCTATTGCTTTAGGTAGATGAAAGATACAATCCCATGTAAAGAATGAGTTGTATGTCTTCCCTTTATCTAGAACAACAACTAGATCACTAGATTAGTTAGATTGCTATTTAGAGTGTTCCATTATGATATCCCTTTCCTCAAACATAGGAGAGAACTAACTACAAGTACTAGTAGTTGAAACTAACCTTTCCATTACCCTTACAAACTAGATTAGTTGTCTATTGATTCATTCATTCACTTTCTATTGCTTTAGGTAGATGAAAGATACAATCCCATGTAAAGAATGAGTTGTATGTCTTCCCTTTATCTAGAACAACAACTAGATCACTAGATTAGTTAGATTGCTATTTAGAGTGTTCCATTATGATATCCATTTCCTCAAACATAGGAGAGAACTAACTACAAGTACTGTAGTTGAAACTAACCTTTCCATTACCCTTACAAACTAGATTAGTTTTCTATTGATTCATTCATTCACTTTCTATTGCTTTAGGTAGATGAAGATACGATCCATGTAAAGAATGAGTTGTATGTCTTCCCTTTATCTAGAACAACAACTAGATCACTAGATTAGTTAGATTGCTATTTAGAGTGTTCCATTATGATATCCCTTTCCTCAAACATAGGAGAGAACTAACTACAAGTACTATAGATGAAACTAACCTTTCCATTACCCTTACAAACTAGATTAGTTGTCTATTGATTCATTCATTCACTTTCTATTGCTTTAGGTAGATGAAAGATACAATCCCATGTAAAGAATGAGTTGTATGTCTTCCCTTTATCTAGAACAACAACTAGATCACTAGATTAGTTAGATTGCTATTTAGAGTGTTCCATTATGATATCCATTTCCTCAAACATAGGAGAGAACTAACTACAAGTACTGTAGTTGAAACTAACCTTTCCATTACCCTTACAAACTAGATTAGTTGTCTATTGATTCATTCATTCACTTTCTATTGCTTTAGGTAGATGAAGATACGATCCCATGTAAAGAATGAGTTGTATGTCTTCCCTTTATCTAGAACAACAACTAGATCACTAGATTAGTTATATTGCTATTTAGAGTGTTCCATTATGATATCCCTTTCCTCAAACATAGGAGAGAACTAACTACAAGTACTATAGATTGAAACTAACCTTTCCATTACCTTACAAACTAGATTAGTTGTCTATTGATTCATTCATTCACTTTCTATTGCTTTAGGTAGATGAAAGATACAATCCATGTAAAGAATGAGTTGTATGTCTTCCTTTATCTAGAACAACAACTAGATCACTAGATTAGTTAGATTGCTATTTAGAGTGTTCCATTATGATATCCATTTCCTCAAACATAGGAGAGAACTAACTACAAGTACTGTAGTTGAAACTAACCTTTCCATTACCCTTACAAACTAGATTAGTTGTCTATTGATTCATTCATTCAGCTTTCTATTGCTTTAGGTAGATGAAGATACGATCCCATGTAAAGAATGAGTTGTATGTCTTCCCTTTATCTAGAACAACAACTAGATCACTAGATTAGTTAGATTGCTATTTAGAGTGTTCCATTACGATATCCATTTCCTCAAACATAGGAGAGAACTAACTACAAGTACTGTAGTTGAAACTAACCTTTCCATTACCCTTACAAACTTGATTAGTTGTCTATTGATTCATTCATTCACTTTCTATTGCTTTAGGTAGATGAAGATACGATCCCATGTAAAGAATGAGTTGTATGTCTTCCCTTTATCTAGAACAACAACTAGATCACTAGATTAGTTAGATTGCTATTTAGAGTGTTCCATTATGATATCCATTTCCTCAAACATAGGAGAGAACTAACTACAAGTACTGTAGTTGAAACTAACCTTTCCATTACCCTTACAAACTAGATTAGTTGTCTATTGATTCATTCATTCACTTTCTATTGCTTTAGGTAGATGAAGATACGATCCCAAGTAAAGAATGAGTTGTATGTCTTCCCTTTATCTAGAACAACAACTAGATCACTAGATTAGTTATATTGCTATTTAGAGTGTTCCATTATGATATACCTTTCCTCAAACATAGGAGAGAACTAACTACAAGTACTATAGATGAAACTAACCTTTCCATTACCCTTACAAACTAGATTAGTTTTCTATTGATTCATTCATTCACTTTCTATTGCTTTAGGTAGATGAAGATACAATCCCATGTAAAGAATGAGTTATATGTCTTCCCTTTATCTAGAACAACAACTAGATCACTAGATTAGTTAGATTGCTATTTAGAGTGTTCCATTATGATATCCATTTCCTCAAACATAGGAGAGAACTAACTACAAGTACTGTAGTTGAAACTAACCTTTCCATTACCCTTACAAACTAGATTAGTTGTCTATTGATTCATTCATTCACTTTCTATTGCTTTAGGTAGATGAAAGATACAATCCCATGTAAAGAATGAGTTGTATGTCTTCCCTTTATCTAGAACAACAACTAGATCACTAGATTAGTTAGATTGCTATTTAGAGTGTTCCATTACTGATATCCATTTCCTCAAACATAGGAGAGAACTAACTACAAGTACTGTAGTTGAAACTAACCTTTCCATTACCCTTACAAACTAGATTAGTTGTCTATTGATTCATTCATTCACTTTCTATTGCTTTAGGTAGATGAAGATACGATCCCATGTAAAGAATGAGTTGTATGTCTTCCCTTTATCTAGAACAACAACTAGATCACTAGATTAGTTATATTGCTATTTAGAGTGTTCCATTATGATATCCACTTTCCTCAAACATAGGAGAGAACTAACTACAAGTACTGTAGATGAAACTAACCTTTCCATTACCCTTACAAACTAGATTAGTTGTCTATTGATTCATTCATTCACTTTCTATTGCTTTAGGTAGATGAAAGATACAATCCCATGTAAAGAATGAGTTGTATGTCTTCCCTTATCTAGAACAACAACTAGATCACTAGATTAGTTAGATTGCTATTTAGAGTGTTCCATTATGATATCCCTTTCCTCAAACATAGGAGAGAACTAACTACAAGTACTATAGCTGAAACTAACCTTTCCATTACCCTTACAAACTAGATTAGTTGTCTATTGATTCATTCATTCACTTTCTATTGCTTTAGGTAGATGAAAGATACAATCCCATGTAAAGAATGAGTTGTATGTCTTCCCTTTATCTAGAACAACAACTAGATCACTAGATTAGTTAGATTGCTATTTAGAGTGTTCCATTATGATATCCATTTCCTCAAACATAGGAGAGAACTAACTACAAGTACTAGTAGTTGAAACTAACCTTTCCATTACCCTTACAAACTAGATTAGTTGTCTATTGATTCATTCATTCACTTTCTATTGCTTTAGGTAGATGAAGATACAATCCCATGTAAAGAATGAGTTGTATGTCTTCCCTTTATCTAGAACAACAACTAGATCACTAGATTAGTTAGATTGCTATTTAGAGTGTTCCATTATGATATCCCTTTCCTCAAACATAGGAGAGAACTAACTACAAGTACTAGTAGTTGAAACTAACCTTTCCATTACCCTTACAAACTAGATTAGTTGTCTATTGATTCATTCATTCACTTTCTATTGCTTTAGGTAGATGAAAGATACAATCCCATGTAAAGAATGAGTTGTATGTCTTCCCTTTATCTAGAACAACAACTAGATCACTAGATTAGTTAGATTGCTATTTAGAGTGTTCCATTATGATATCCCTTTCCTCAAACATAGGAGAGAACTAACTACAAGTACTATAGATGAAACTAACCTTTCCATTACCCTTACAAACTAGATTAGTTGTCTATTGATTCATTCATTCACTTTCTATTGCTTTAGGTAGATGAAAGATACAATCCCATGTAAAGAATGAGTTGTATGTCTTCCCTTTATCTAGAACAACAACTAGATCACTAGATTAGTTAGATTGCTATTTAGAGTGTTCCATTATGATATCCATTTCCTCAAACATAGGAGAGAACTAACTACAAGTACTGTAGTTGAAACTAACCTTTCCATTACCCTTACAAACTAGATTAGTTGTCTATTGATTCATTCATTCACTTTCTATTGCTTTAGGTAGATGAAGATACGATCCCATGTAAAGAATGAGTTGTATGTCTTCCCTTTATCTAGAACAACAACTAGATCACTAGATTAGTTATATTGCTATTTAGAGTGTTCCATTATGATATCCCTTTCCTCAAACATAGGAGAGAACTAACTACAAGTACTATAGATGAAACTAACCTTTCCATTACCCTTACAAACTAGATTAGTTGTCTATTGATTCATTCATTCACTTTCTATTGCTTTAGGTAGATGAAGATACAATCCCATGTAAAGAATGAGTTGTATGTCTTCCCTTTATCTAGAACAACAACTAGATCACTAGATTAGTTAGATTGCTATTTAGAGTGTTCCATTATGATATCCCTTTCCTCAAACATAGGAGAGAACTAACTACAAGTACTATAGCTGAAACTAACCTTTCCATTACCCTTACAAACTAGATTAGTTGTCTATTGATTCATTCATTCACTTTCAATTGCTTTAGGTAGATGAAGATACAATCCCATGTAAAGAATGAGTTGTATGTCTTCCCTTATCTAGAACAACAACTAGATCACTAGATTAGTTAGATTGCTATTTAGAGTGTTCCATTATGATATCCCTTTCCTCAAACATAGGAGAGAACTAACTACAAGTACTATAGCTGAAACTAACCTTTCCATTACCCTTACAAACTAGATTAGTTGTCTATTGATTCATTCATTCACTTTCTATTGCTTTAGGTAGATGAAAGATACAATCCCATGTAAAGAATGAGTTGTATGTCTTCCCTTTATCTAGAACAACAACTAGATCACTTGATTAGTTAGATTGCTATATAGAGTGTTCCGTTATGATATCCCTTTCCGCAAACATAGGAGAGAACTAACTACAAGTACTAGAGTTATATACACAATCAAATAAGAAGTTCCCTTGCTTCCTTAATGAGAAAGTTAAAGAGTCCATTAAACTAACCTATATATTGTGCTTACTAACTAGATGATTCGTTCATCCACTTTATATTGCTTTATGTAGATGAAAGATACAATGCCATGTAAAGAATGAGTTGTATGTATAGAACAACTACTAGATCACTAGATTAGTTAGATTGCTATTTAGAGTGTTCCATTATGATATCCATTTCCTCAAACATAGGAGAGAACTAACTACAAGTACTGTAGTTGAAACTAACCTTTCCATTACCCTTACAAACTAGATTAGTTGTCTATTGATTCATTCATTCACTTTCTATTGCCTTAGGTAGATGAAAGATACAATCCCATGTAAAGAATGAGTTGTATGTCTTCCCTTTATCGAGAACAACAACTAGATCACTAGATTAGTTAGATTGCTATTTAGAGTGTTCCATTATGATATCCATTTCCTCAAATATAGGAGAGAACTAACTACAAGTACTGTAGTTGAAACTAACCTTTCCAGTACCCTTACAAACTAGATTAGTTGTTTATTGATTCATTCATTCACTTTCTATTGCTTTAGGTAGATTGTTGAAGGGTAATTCGTGTTTCTTT
>JAHHQI010000610.1:0-11138 GCA_028274465.1 Plantago ovata | reverse complement strand
CCCAATAGTTTTCATGATAACGTTTAAGTAATATGCTGAAGTGGCTTTCAATGAAATTAGATCATTTCTCCATAGAAAGAAAACTAGGGCGTTCCGTAAGAATGTTTATGTACAAAACTGAATTCAGAAAAATATATGAGGATTCTTTTCTTTCTACTATCCCCTGAATTGATGAATGCAATTAGGAATATCAGAAAGTATTATAGAGAAGACTAAAGCATGATCAAGTTTCGATAATCTAAAACTAAATCCCTAGACTCGAGGATTATCGGCCAGATTTCTGATTTGAGGTCCAGAAGAAGAAAGTTATACTCTGCATAATCCCAATCTACAAAAGATTCTATGAGAGGCAATTTGGACCTTACACAAAGGTAACCTAATCAAATCTAGGGATGACATTCAGACCAGAACATGCCAGCTTTAAATGATTAAAAATGTATATACTACAGCCTATCCTCTATAATTTAGCAATGCGTCAAGCATATCATGCTAAACATTTCTTTTGATTTAGTCATTTTATCCACATCCCATCTTTCAATGCTACATTCTGCATACACATCCTAAATATCTTCGAAATAAAAGCTAATGCAAAATATACTCTATATAGGAGTAATAATTTACAACAGCAGAAAAGACATAAGCAACAGTGTGCTGAGACAATCAAATACATGCAAGTGCTATTGCAGTATTAACCTTAACCACATTTGTATGTTTTTTGACAGAGGAGTAAATCTTACAAGTAAAGATCCCCACTGGCTCCTGGTAGTCATTATCCTTCTGCAGGATTATTATTTGGTTTCTGGAGGACACCGCAACGTATTCTCCTTTCGCAGAACAACAAGGATACCAATCCCTTGTCCTTCGAGGTTTCCTATACCCATTCCACTTTTCTTTAAGTTGCGTTATGGCCTACAGTGTACAAGACCGCAGAAGAAGATTAAAAAAAAAAGTCAGAATTAAAACCTAACAATACTATTGCTCTATGATCATACTAATAGAAAATACGAAATGTACCTCCTCGGATGGTAAGTAAGCACGTAAACCCCTAGCTTCACCTTCGCGTAGCTTCTTCACCAATCAAACAAAGTAAGTTTAACTAATTTAACTAATCAAACAGAAAAAACGAAAGGCAGTGAAATCGATCAGCGATATAAATCTTATATCTAACAGAATACATGATGTACCTGTTGGTGCGGAGGATAATTGGGCGAGTGAGGTCTAGAAGCGTGACGAAGCGTCTCGAGAGTACCTCTCCTCATGAAGGTGATCAGTTTTCAGTATCTATCTATACACTTGGAGCTCAAAGCAGGCGAATGGATAACTGTGAGATCTAAATCGCGCAGTATGAATTCTTCAGTAAAGCTCAATTTGGGGCTTCTTAAAGCTCCGACCGAGCTACATAATCAATTAATCTAATCTAAGTGTATAGGTATGGAACTGGGGCTTACCTTGACCTGGGAGAGACGAAATCAAATTTTCAATGGGGTAGACATTGAGATGGATTCGAAGAATTGAAGCTCACAGAGCTCTGTCGAGAAGCTTCACCCGAATTATTGATCTGTTGCCTGAAATTCCTTCTTATTCGATTTCCTTGTCTCACGGTGTGATGAAGTGGACGCGAACACGGTGAATGATGGGCATAGGACTGTTGTTAGACGATGAATGAAGAAGAAGAGGACAATTTTGGTCTTTCAATATGATCTAATGAGTTACCCGATCGACATGCTTTGTTCCACTTTTCCAAGTCTTGGTGATTCGACCCCGAATGGACCCTCCGTCCACGGTTCGTTACGACTTATATTTAGAATTAAAAAAATTGGATGACAAAGTATAAAAAGGGAAGCCCATTAGTAGAGACCGATTCAAAATGTTGCGTCGATCGGGTCTTGGGGGACGTGACGGCGCCACTAATCTGGCCGATCTGGTGAGGGACAGTCGAACTTTGCTCCGACAGCCATGGACTACAACTTCGAAGTGGATATCTTGATTGGGTCGGATCAGGGAAATCCGCGAAATTTCATTTTAAATGATAAATTTAAAGTATATTCGTTTAGTCTCTATATAATTAATAAAAGGGACGGTCTCTTATGATAATTTGTGTTGAAATTTATATTATACATAAAAAAACAATTAGGGAAAAATACATATATAAAACCACTAAACAAAATTATTACAAAACAATCACTTACGAACAAAATTACAGAAGTGTCGCTAGTTAATAGCTATGGACTTCAAAATCTCACTCAAGTGGATTTAACGAGGATTTTTTAATCCGCCTACAGAAATGGATCTCAAAATCTGACTCAGCTGGATTTAATTACAATTTGACATCCGGAAGCTAGTTTCAGCCACTGAAATTAAACGAGCCGAACCTAGCTAAAAAAATACTTAAACTAGCTAAAAGTGACTGAAAAATAGCTCAAAATGGACCTCAAATCTCGCTTAACGGATTTAATAACAAATTTGACATCCGAAAGCTAGTTTTGTTTACTAAACTTGCCAAAACTAGCTGAAACTAACTAAAATGACTTAACTACTGTTAATTTGTTAGGAAACTTGTAATTTTGATGATCAATTAACCATGCTAAATTAAGAACAGTCCAGTAACTAGTACTCTTAAGGTCCATAGGAATTTAGAATTTTAAGGACATTGTAAAGAGGAACGTTTGCGATGACTTAGATAGGTGTTAGATAAGTTATTTCATTTGTGGATGACGTACTTAATTCAGTGAAGAAATAATTATTGACACTTTGTGTATGACGTATTTTATTTTCTGAGAAGAAAATAATTTATTGACACTTTAGCGTATGATGTATTTTATTTTCTGAAAAGAAAATATCTTATTGATGCTTAGCTTTGATGTATCTTATTTTCTGAAAAGAAAATGACCTATTGAAGCATTTGCTGAAGATGTATTTTGTTTATTACAAACAAATTATTGAAGCAAATAAGAAACCGGTCAGAATCTTGAAGACTTTTGAAGATCTGAAGACTTGAAGACTTGAAGATTGCTGAAGACTGGTAAGGCACGTGTTGCTCAGAAAGTGAAATTTTCAGCAACAGCATTGCATAAGTGAAAATCTGAAAGACAGAGTAGGTTGTGCTTGCTGAAACTGAGAATGAACACATGTGACCTCTTGCTGAATGTACGTGATTTTGCGCTCCATTGTTACTGTTTGAATTCTATTCAAAGGTGCATTTAATGCAAAGCTTACACACAAAGGACATGAAGACTAGAAGACAAACAAAGGTTGCTGCTGAAAGTACAAAAGCAAGATAGTGACATGTTAAGGAACAAAAGCCTTAGGATTTGAAATTCAAACGGCTCCTTACTTGCACTATAAATAGAGGTCATCCGGCAAAGAGTTGAAGTGTGTCAACAACGTGATCAAACTCTCACTTGTGCTTAAAATTCACAAACCTTCAAACACTCTTACTGCCATTGATCCGTTCCAAGACTTAAAGCTTGAAAAAGCTACTTGTGAAGAAGTAGAACAAACTCGGCTAAGAAATTAGTTAAGTGTTCTTTCTTTCGAACAAGAACAAGTCTTGACACCAGAAACAATCAAACTTGTTTACTGCAAAGTATTCCAAGTTGTGTTTCTTAGATTACTTGTTGTAACTGAATAAGTTATAATTAAGTTATCTCACCCCAAAACTCTCTAACTGAAAATACACCCTTTCAGGCGTGATATTCAGGGGGAACTTAATCGAGCAAGTTTTGCTGATTAAAAGTACCAAGTTTGGTGGAGAACAAGGTTGAGTTCTCTAGTTTAGGTTGGAGACAAAGCAAGTGTGCTTTGGTTTCTGTTGAATCGCTTTAGATAGGAGATTGTAAGGAACCTCAATCATATCTTAGTGGATTCAGTCCTAGAAAGGACAAAGTGGATTAGTTGGGAGATTACGCCACTCTCAGATACCACTCTAAAAGCGTTGTGTGATTTACTTACTGCATTTAGCTTTCAGCAAATTATATCTGTTTGTACACAGTCACTCACATCACTTGCTGAAACTCTTTACTTGCTGAAAAAGCACTTATTGTTTCAAAGACTTCCGCTCTCTGATTTTAAGTATCAGCAAACCAAGCTACTGTAAAGTAACTTACGCTTGCTGAGAAAGTTAAGTATCAGCAACCTCATTACTGAAAAGTAATAAGTACTTGCTGAGAAAGTTTTAAACGACAAAAGTTTGAAAAGACTATTCACCCCCCCCCCTCTAGTCTTTTCTTGTTGTTTAAAGGGACCAACAAGTGGTATCAGAGCAGGAGGTTCTTTAGCCTTCTGCACTGAACCTAGATCCCCTTAAGTGCTTTCCGTAAATCTTTCACTTGATCAGTTTGGTAGTGCTTTGCTGACAGGATGTCTTTAGGAGATGCTCCCTTGCTGAAGCTGGAAAATTACGAGAAATGGCGAAACAACATGATGTTACATCTTGAGGCCATTAGTGATGAGATGGTCACCGTCATTAATGATGGACCTATCAAGATCACCAAGGTTGAAAGGAGTTTCCCTCATAGAACCACTGAAGCTGGAAAGGAAACCATCCAAGGCGAACCATCAGATACGGTTGTGCCAAAACCAAGAGAGGAATGGACTTCTGACGAAGCTAAGAGATTCCGTCTTGATGGCCAAGCAAGAAATATCATCATCAGATCAACTCCGGATACCATACAGTGCAAACTGTGGGGTGCTAAGACTGCTAAGGAGCTTGGAAAATGGTTCAAGATCTTTGTGCTGGATCTGACAAGACCAAGGAAAACAAACTTGAAGTACTTAAGCTGAAGTTTCAAAACTTTAAGCAAGGTGCTAACGAGTCACTGGAAGACTTGGACTTCAGATTCACAACTCTTGTTAGTGAAATGGCAGCGCTGGGTGTTGGAAATCTTTATTCAGATTCTGAGAAAGTGAAAACTATCATCAGAAGTTTGAATCAAGAATGGATCCATACTCAGAATTTCTATTATAATCAAGGAATGCCTGACATTACACCAACTGAGTTGTTCTCTCATCTTGCTACTGTCAATTATGAGACAAAGCAAAGAGAAAATGTGTTTGCTGAAAAATCGCAAAACATTGCTCTTGCTGCAAAGCCGTCATCTTCTGAAAAGAAGAATGATAAAGAGCCTGCTGATGAAAATGCTTTAGTTGTTAAAAACATGAAGAAATTCATCAGTAAGGAACTTGAAAGGCGAAAAGCAAAAGAGAAGCTGAAAAAGCATCTTGGTAATAACTACCATAAGTACAAGAATGATACTAGCTCGCTGAACAAGCAAGCTCAGCAAGCTACATCATCAGAAGAACCAGCAGTTGGAAATGATCTATGTTTTTACTGCAAAAAGCCTGGACACTTCAAAGCTAATTGCCCTTTGCTGAAAGGCAAATCTGCTGAAAAGAAGAAGAAGTTCAAAAGAGCTTTCATTGCTGAAGAAAAGAAGAAGCTTCAAGCAAAAATCGATGCATTGTGCATTGAGACAAGCTCCGAAGACAGTGAGGATGAAAGTTCAGACACCGACGATGAGGAAGCCACTCTAGACGTGGAGATTGGCAAAGAAGTGTGTGGAATAGCTATGGAAGCTTATCCAGATGTGTCGAACTACGAATTCTGCCTCATGGCCGGTCAGGTAAATAATTCTACCTCTGACTCAGATTCAGAAAGTGAAGACGAGATTGACCTTGACAAGATTCAAGGAGAAATCGAAAGATTTGAGAAAACTCTCAGCAAACAGCAAGAAAAACTTCAACTTGCTGAAACTCTGACCAAGCAAACTACTGAAAGTACGCTTTGCTGAAGGAAGAGACAGAAGAAAAGGATGCTGAAATAAGGCGTCTTAAGAAGTTGATTGCTGAGGCTGCAGAAAAATTCTCAAATGGCATTAGAATTGGAAGAGTATCAGTCCTCAATTCTAAAGTTACTTGCTGAAATCCAAGAAATGAAAAAGATGAAAATCAATTTCAAATCCTATGTGGAAGCAAGTAATACGCTGACTGAACTAAACTCTTATTTGAGAGATCCATCTCAGAAAGAAGGTTTAGGAGCAACGTGTGAAGGTGATAACGTAGAAATCTTGAGAAAAGATAAATCACCTATCTCCTTTGTACGTGCTACTGATAGTAGTCCACCAGTGATCTATCAGTTTGGTCAAACTAAGGTTGCTGAAACATGCAATCAAGTACCTATGACCATAAAGCCCGCTGTTGCTACTCAAAGTAACAAGACTTTAAAAGGAAAACAGGTTGCTGTGAAGCAAACTGGAAAGAAAAAGAATGCCGTGAAGCATTCCGCCAAACAAGTTGCTGAAAAGCAAGTTGTTAAGTCTAAAGGCAAGATTACCAAAAGTAATCAGAAGTCCTTTGCTGACAAACCTGAATCAAGTAAGGTTGCTGATGCTAAAGCTCAGCATTCTCCAAAGAGTGGACTCGGTTTCAAAACCAAGCAAAGTCAACTCTTTCATGAGTATAAGCAAAGTCAGCAAAGATACTTCAAAGAGATGAAGAAAACCAAGCCTAAGAGTTCTGAAAAGACTCCCAATGCTAGGACTAGAAGGAACCTTGCTAGAAAAGAACTTACTGAAAAGTATGTTCAGCAAAAAGGTCAACAGAGCAAGACACCACATCAGAAAGTGGATTTGACCAGCACGAGTCAAAAGTCTTTCAGCTCAAAACCTCCTAGTTCCTCAGCAAGTAGAAAACAAGTCAAAGTTGAAAAACTTCAGACTTGGGTTTCCACTGGACGCATTCTTGAACATGTTAATGGACATCCATCATTGGATAATTAACTTGTTTGCTCTTGATTGTGCAGACTGCAGCCACGGAGACAAACGATGCAATCTGGCACTTTGATAGTGGTTGTGGAAAGCACATGACGGGCAACAAGAATAACCTTATAAACTATAGACGGTGGTCTAAAGGTCCAACAATAAGGTTTGCTGGTGGAGGCTCCGGATCTACAAAAGGCTATGGTGATGTGAAGTTGGGATGCATAACCATTTCTGGAGTTCTTTATGTCAAAAATCTTAAGTTTAACCTTTTCAGCATGAGTCAATTTGCTGACAAAGGATACTTCATCGAAATTAAAAGTGATGAATGTAAACTTGTAGATTTTGAGACTAAAAGGTTATAATGATTGCAAGAAGATCAGGAGGCTTGTACACCGTTGATTGGTCTTCAGCAAACGTTGAAAAATGCCTTGTCTCAGATCATGATTGCCTTGCTGAAAAAGCATGGTTATGGCATAAACGAACAAGTCATCTAAACTTCAAGACGCTGAATAAGCTGTCTAAAAAGGCACTTGTAGTTGGATTACCTAGGGTTACTTTTAAGAAGGATGGTGTTTGCAATGCATGTCAGCAAGGAAAGCAAACCAAATCTTCTTTCAAGAACAAGGCAGTACCGTCAACTACAAAACCTTTACAACTCTTACACATGGACTTGTTTGAATCTTCTTCAACAAGCTATGCTGGTAAGAAGTATGGTCTAGTCGTGGTAGATGACTATTCAAGATTCACTTGGGTAGTATTCATCAAGCACAAATCTGAAACCAAGACTGAAATACCTAACTTGCTGAATAAGCTTGAAGTCATGAAAAATGACAAGGTAAGAGTCATAAGGACAGACCATGGTACTGAGTTTGTAAACCAGTACATAACTGAATATTGTACCTCCAAAGGTATTCAACATCAGTTATCCTCAGTAAGGACACCACAGCAAAATGGTGTTGCTGAACGGAAGAATCGTACCCTGAAAGAAGCCGCAAGAACAATGCTTGCTGACACTGAGATAAGTGAGGCTTACTGGGTTGAAGCGATTAATACCGCCTGCTATACTCAAAATAGATGTTTGATTACTAAGGAATACAACAAAACTCCTTATGAATTGTTTGTTGGAAGACCTCCTAACATCACTCATCTAAGAGTATTTGGTTGCAAGTGTTTCGTTCTTAACAATGGTAGAGAATACCTAAGAACATTTCAACCAAAGGCAGACGAAGCGATATTTCTTGGCTACTCCTTGCATAGTAAAGCTTACAGAGTTTACAACAAAAAGGCACAAAAGATTGAAGAATCTGTGCATGTTGTATTCTACGAAAAGACACAAGGTGTGCCTGCTGAAGAAGAAATATCAGAATGTATGAAAAAGCTAATCATACATGAGCAAAGAACTGAATCTGATGCTAGGCAAATCAAGTCAATTGAACTAAATGATGATTCTGACAATGATTCTCCTTCCCCGAGTCATGACAAGATAAATATAGTTCACGACAAAGAATTTCCAGCAAAAGATGCGGTTGCTCCGGAAGTTGCTGAAATTACGCAATCTCCAGTGCCTGCTGATGAATATCTCAACCCAGCAATGCTGAACAAGCAGTTGCTGACGATCAAATCTCAGCAGAGACACAAATTCCCAGTAGTACTGAACAAGTACATACTGAAGAGTCACATGCTGATGAGCAAACATATCCTGATCCAACAAACAGGAAACCTGTTAATAAATGGATTAGAGATCATCCCTCTACGGATATGATTGGCGATATTAATAAACGCCAAGTGACTAGATCCAAAGCTACTCAAGGACTTGCTGAAGAAGCAACTGTCGTAGAAGTAGAATCTTTATTCTCTTGCTTTGTTTCAGAAATTGAACCTAAAACCATAGAAGAAGCTTTGAAGCATTCTGAATGGATAAAGGCAATGCAAGAAGAATTGGATCAATTTGAAAGAAACAAAGTCTGGAAACTTGTGCCACTTGCTGAAAATAAGAAAGCTATTGGTACAAAGTGGGTGTTCAGAAACAAGCTGAGCGAGTCTGGTGAAGTAACAAGAAACAAAGCACGCTTAGTTGCTCAAGGTTACTGTCAGACTGAAGGATTGGACTATGATGAGTCTTACGCTCCAGTTGCAAGATTGGATGCATTAGGCTTTTCTTGGCCTTTGCTGCTCACAATGACTTCATTGTTTACCAAATGGATGTTAAGAGTGCATTCTTAAATGGTGAACTTGCTGAAGAAGTCTACCTAGAACAACCCCCTGGCTTTGAACTTCCCTCAGAAACCAAGATGGTATATAAGCTTCAGAAAGCTGTATATGGTCTAAAGCAAGCACCAAGAGCATGGTATGATACCTTAGCTAAGTTCTTGCTGGAAAATGGTTTCAAGAAAGGTGAAGTTGACAAAACTCTTTTTACCATGAACCATGATGGTAAATTAATCTTAGTTCAAATTTATGTGGATGACATAATTTTTGGATCTAAGGACAAGCAACTTTGTGATGATTTTGCCAAACTCATGACAAATAAGTTTGAAATGAGTATGATGGGAAAATTGAATTATTTCCTAGGGTTGCAAGTCAAGCAACTCAAAGATGGAATATTCATAAATCAAGCAAAGTATGCGAAAGAAATGCTCATAAAGTTTAGGATCAAAGAGGATGAAAAACCTGAAAAGATCCCTATGAGTGTTGGTACCAAATTGGGCTATACTAAAGAGGACAAAAGTGTTGAAGAACACAAGTATAGGAAGCTCATTGGTTCCTTGTTGTATTTAACAGCAAGTAGACCTGACATTCAGTATGCTGTTTGTGTGTGTGCAAGATTCCAATCGGATCCAAGAGAATCACACTACAAAAAGGCAATTAAAATACTGAAATATGTTAAAGGTACAGTCAATGTTGGATTATGGTATCCAAAAGATTCTGGACTTGAATTGGTTGGCTATTCTGATGCTGATCATGGTGGATCAACTCTTGATAGAAAAAGTACCTCTGGAACTTGTCAGTTTTTGGGTACTAGATTAATATCATGGTTCAGCAAGAAGCAAACGTGTGTCGCCAATTCATCTACAGAATCTGAATACATTGCAGCTGGTTGTTGCACAGCTCAAATCCTATGGATTCAGCAACAATTAAGAGATTATGGTATTTCTGCAAAGAAAACACCAATCTTTTGTGATAATACAAGTGCTATTGCAATTACGCAAAATCCTAAGTTTCACTCTAGGACCAAGCACATTGATATTAGACATCATTTCATTAGAGATCATGTGGAAAAAGGTGATATTGAGGTTGTGAAAGTAGGTACTGAAGATCAGCTTGCTGACATCTTTACCAAGCCCCTACCGGATAATAGGTTCGCAATGCTAAGGTATAACCTTGGATTGATTGAACTACCTCAATAAAGGATACACTTGGCAGAATGCTGAAACAGGTATTCAGCAAGCCAAAGTATTCCTGTCCAAAAGACCAAGTCACTGATTTCTTCTAAGAAATGATAAGTCACAACATGATTGCTGAAACAGGCATTCAGCAAGTAATTCCTTCAAAACAGGTATTTGTTAGGAAACTTGATCACTTGCTGAGACAGGAACTCAGTAAGTGAAAGAACTTAAGGATTGCTGAGACGGGTACTTAGACAATCAAAAGATACTGAAACAGGTATTCAAGTATCAAAGGAATTTTCTGAAACGGGAATTCAGAAAAGAGCAAAACTCATCTCTCAGATTTTACCAAAGGATGTCTCAAATTGCAAAAAGAATTTACTGATACGGGAAATCAGAAATATCTTTTAAACTTAGAAAATATGAGATATCTAAGTAAGGGGGAACTTTCAGCAAGTATCTAGATTGTTAATTCAAACTCGCTGAAAAGATTCTTGTCTATTTCAGCAAGCAATCTACCTTATTACTCGGTAAAATCAATTTGTGACGTTAAGCTGGCACAGATAAACTCGCAATAAATCATGACATGAAATTCAATCGTGGCCATTGATTAAAAGGAGTTATTAATCTAACGGCTAACAAAACAAAGAGAGAGAGTGCTCTGACGGTTTTAGTTAGTGGGCCACTACGCATTCAATGCAAAGGCTCCACTATCTCCAGTGTTTCTCTGTTTTACCCTTGCTGAGAACTCAAATCGATTGAGTTTCTCACACACCAGAGACACTATATAAAGAAGGAGTTAGAGAAATGACAAAATCTTTAACTCACATTCCTTTCTCTGCAATTTCTAGCCTGAAACTACTGTACCTCCGTCCGTCAAAGCAAAAACTATCTTTTCGTACAATTTCTTGCTCTATATAAAGAAATGGCTCCCAAGAGACAGTCATCTAAGTCCTCAAAAAATCGTCAAAGGTTGACAGTGCTGAAACACGCC
>JAHHQI010000061.1:0-16246 GCA_028274465.1 Plantago ovata | reverse complement strand
TGAATGAATCAATAGAAAACTAATCTAGTTTGTAAGGGTAATGGAAAGGTTAGTTTCAGCTATAGTACTTGTAGTTAGTTCTCTCCTATGTTTGAGGAAAGGGATATCGTAATCGAACACTCTAAATAGCAATCTAACTAATCTAGTGATCTAGTAGTTGTTCTATACATACAAGTCATTCTTTACATGGCATTGTATCTTTCATCTACATAAAGCAATAGAAAGTGGATAAATGAATCATCTAGTTAGTAAGTACAATAGATAGGTTAGTTTTAATGGACTATTTAACTCGCTCATTAAGGAAACAAGGGAACTTCTTATTTGATTGTGACTCTAGTACTTGTAGTTAGTTCTCTCCTATGTTTGCGGAAAGGGATATCATAACGGACACTCTATATAGCAATCTAACTAATCTAGTTATCTAGTTGTTGTTCTAGATAAAAGGAAGACATACAACTCATTCTTTACATGGGATTGTATCTTTCATCTACCTACAGCAATAAAAAGTGAATGAATGAATCAATAGAAAACTAATCTAGTTTGTAAGGGTAATGGAAAGGTTAGTTTCAGCTATAGTACTTGTAGTTAGTTCTCTCCTGTGCTTGAGGAAAGGGATATCATAATGGAACACTCTAAATAGCAATCTAACTAATCTAGTGATATAGTTGTTGTTCTTGATAAAGGGAAGACATACAACTCATTCTTTATATGGGTGTTAGTGTTGAAATATGTCCAGTCCGCATGTACGAACTGGAGCGGTCTAAGAGCAGCATAGGCCGTCCCTCAAGGGCACGACCACACCCAAGTATGTCACTAAGGTGTGGATCGACCAAACATAGGATCCGACCATCAGTAGGAGGACAACCCTAAAAATAAGCTCCTCACAAGGACAAAGCTGCCAGTAAGCTCGAGGAGCATCTCTTGGGCTCGAGGAGACCTTACGTCAAGGTAACGCTCCTTGACAGAAACTGAGCACGACACTACTCGCACCTTTCACGTACAAGGAGGGCTCGAGGACCTGGAGCGACCAGCCACGGTTGCTCCGTTGGGCCAAGGCCCACGGACCTCCTTAATGGGCCTGGGCCGAGGAAGGACTCAATCCTAGCCGTACACGTGTCGCGATCCTACGCTACAGGAAGTTGAAAGGCCACGAGTATATAAAGGCCTCATTTACTCCTCAACAGTGGGCAATATTAACTCCTCTCAACTACCACATTTACTACTCGTACTAGGGAAGCCTCACAACTCCCTACTCGTAAAGTCGCCTCTCCGGTCTGATACCTTACAGACCGGGCAAGAGACACTAACCCCCCCCTCTAGTGTATTTAGATACGAGGAAGCTACGAGAAGGCTCATTTCCTATCTCAGAGGAATACTACAAGAGGAAGAACTAGAATGACTTAGATTAGGGATTTATTACGAACTTAGAAAGAACCACGAATTACCCTTCAACATTTGGCGCCGTCTGTGGGAAGCGAAACGAAAGGTCATTCCTCGCCCTACTGGTCGAGCCACAACCCTCCTCGTGACCCTTCACGAATATGCCTCCCAGAAGAAGCAACCGTCTTGCTAATGCACCACCCAGGAATCCTCCACGACCTAGAGGCCGTCCCTCTAGTAACGGTCGCGGAGGAGGAACGGAGGATGCTCCAAGGGAACCAAGAAACAACAATGTTGCAAGGAATCGAGATTACACGGAGGGGGCATTTACTAATGTCACCCACTCCCGAAATGAAAGATCGGACGAAAACAACCCGCAAGGAATCCCGGTAGGAAATGCCTATGGAGCGTTAAGAGTCCCGAACAACGCCGAGCCCAGAGGGCAGCCTACCCCAGTAGCAATCAATCAACCTCCCGTAGCAGTGAACCCTCCTCAACCGGCCGCATTGACCTTCACCCTTCCTGATGGACGTGTAGTCCGACCATCAGACTTCGGGATGGGCGAAGCTCAATACGGTCTCTTCCTTCTTACTCTACAAGGATACGTCGGGGGTAATGAGGCTGTTAGGGTTAACACTGAGATACAAGCTCAGGGAGCACAACCAGCGCCGGTGCAAGAGCAACCTCGTGACACCGTGGTCGCTCCACGTCAATCCCAAAGAAGAGCACCAGTTGCACAAGATGAAGCACATTCGAGAGCCAATACAAGGCCGATCCAATCTCGACTTGGACCATCAAGAATTCAATCGAGGTTAGGACCCCAAGGTGCCCCGGATGACTTGAGAGACTTGATTGATAGAAGGATACGGGCATCACTACAAAATGTGGCGCAACAAGAAAATAGAGTTCAGGTGGTCGCTACACCACCCGTTTCCCCAATCAAGTTACCCCCAACCAGGTAACACCTCAGAACCAACAAGAAGCAGTGGAGGAGAATCAAGCATTGAGAACAGTAGTTGAGGTAACCCCCTTGATCGATCCGATCACGGGGAGGAGGCTCACTCTGGAGGAACTCAACGCGAGGAAATCCGCACTTGATGCTCAGATAGAGACTCTACGAGGAACCGTCCAAGAGAGAGAGCAAGACCAAGATCCGAGCCCTCTGTGTGATGAGATTAGAAGCCACCAGGCCAAAATCGAAAGAGGGTTCCCCACCTTCGAAAGCTATGATGGAACAAGTTGTCCAAAGGACTACTTGGTAAGATTTGGCACTAAAATGGACGCTTACGGTCATGATTCAAGGACCAAGGCACACCTCTTCCCGGCTAACCTCTCCGGAGAAGCCATGAAGTGGTGGTCGCGCCTCCCTCACCGATCCATCAAGTCATATAGAGACCTCTGCAAGGAGTTCTCTAAGCGTTTCGAGAAGGTAATGAACGCCAAGAGACGTGTGAGGTACTTGGCTGAAATTGTTCAGAAAAACAACGAAGACTTGAGGGACTTCATCAATCGCTTTCATGAAGAAGCCCTACAAGTCGAAGATCACTCGATCAATGAGAGGAAAGAATATTTGTATGGTAACACTACCAACTTCAAATTCCAAGATGTACTCTCAGCATCGTGTGTGGAGAACGAAGCACAACTTGCCAAAGTTTGCAAGGATTTCCTCGAGGCCGAGGAATTCCGAAAAACGGTCACCGTGAGAACCAATCTTCCCAAGGAAAAAGGGAAAGAAAAGAAAAAGAGAAGGAGTACCCTCCTCGTCCCCAAAATCCCGGGAAGCAAAGGAAAGAGCAAAAATTTGGCTTGATCAAGGAGGGCAACTCCAGAAATGATTTCAGAGACAAGAGGTCTCCTCCTCGAAGGTCACCTCCAAGACGATATAGCAACTACACAGACTTAAATAGGTCAAGATCCGACATCTTGAACTATATAGTCTCGAGGAAGCTAGACGTCTCGTGGCCACCCCCGATTAAGGAAAATCAAAGGAACAAGAGCTCGGAAAAATTTTGCAAGTTTCACAAAGGGAAAGGGCACACCTCAGATGAGTGTGTCGAGCTCAAGAACGAAATTGAGAGGATGATACGTAACGGTCAATTGGTTAACTACATCCGGAAGGAGGAACCCCTGGCACTCCTGCCCCCACCACCTCGAAGTGGGAGCGAGCACCCTTACCAAGGAAACCCTCAGGACGATGACATTCATAATTACAACAATTACGAGAACCGCCCTGTGAATAGAAGCATCCACACTCTCACAATTGCGGGAGGACCCGCCGGCGGCGACACTCGTAATCAAAGAGAGATTACGGCGGACAACCTTAGGGTCCGAGATGTGAAGTATGCTCAAGCCGCACGACCAGGAACCAATGTTATCTCTTTCGATGATAGCGAGATACCTCTGAAGCATGCCGGAGAACCAAACCCAGGGCAGTCATCCGAGGAAACACCCCTAGTTCACAATGCGCCTTATCGTTTCTACACGGTTCGGCGAGTGAAGAGAAAGTCAAAAAGCCAAGTCCGTCACTTAGGCGAAGAAAAGCAATCATGAAGAAAGACAAGGATACTCTAGTAGGAGCTGTTAAGGAGCTCGAGGAGTATCAAGTGATTCCACCAGTCCCACCCTCTTCCAAAAAGAAGAAATTCTTTGAGGAAAACAAAATTGAAGCAAGAGAAGCCCTAGAAGAAATCCAAATTATCGAAGGAAGTGCCGACAAGGTCACAAATATCGGCACCGAGATGACTACTGAAGTCAGGATGAAACTCATCCAGTGCTTGAAGGATAACAACGATATCTTCGCATGGAGTACCGAGGACATCAAGGGGATCGACCCACGGGTTGTCGTTCACCGTCTGAACGTAGACCCGTCGATCACCCACATCAGAGAAAAGCGAAGAGACTTCAGTGCGGAAGATAATGCCATCATAGAAGCGGAAGTCCAAAGACTTCTTAAGGCCGACCACATCAAGGAGGTGAGATACTCTGATTGGGTATGCAACGTGGTCCTCGTGGAGAAAGGCCCGGGAAAATGGAGAATGTGCAACAATTTCACAAGGCTCAACAAGTTTTGCCCGAAGGATCCATACCCTCTCCCAAGGATCGACTAGCTGGTCGATTCCACCGCCGGATGCGCCCTCCTGAGTTTCATGGATGCATACCAGGGCTTCTACCAGGTCAAAATGGCCAAAGATGATGTGCCCAAAACTGCCTTCTTCGCTAATGGCAATGTGTATTGCTTCAACGTGATGCCATTTGGTCTTAAGAATGTCGGAGCGACCTATCAGAGGTTGGTTAACAAAATGTTCAAAGAAGAGCTAGGTAAAACAATGGAGGTATATGTCGATGACATGCTCGTCACCATCACTTGCCCTTTCGACATATGGGGCATCGACATAGTCGGTCCTTTCCCAAGAGGCACGGGGCAAAAGAAGTTCATCATTGTTGCCGTCGAATACTTTAGCAAGTGGGCGGAAGCCGAGGCAGTATCTACCATCACCGAACAAAGAGTGATGACCTTCGTATGGAGGAACATCGTGTGTCGATTTGGCTTGCCAAGGGTCCTCATCTCGGATAATGGGGCTCAATTTTGCGGCCAAAGATTCAATGAATGGTGCAAGGAAATGAAGATTGAGAGGAGGTATACCTCTGTAGGACATCCACAATCCAATGGGCAAACAGAAGCCGTCAACAAAATCCTCGTCAACAACTTGCAGAAGAGGTTCGCCACCAACAAGGACTGGGTCGACGAGCTTGATGGAGTGGTATGGGCATACCGCACTACTTCAAAAACAGCTACGAGAGAGACTCCCTTCTCGCTAGTTTACGGGTCCGAGGCGGTCATACCCGCAGAAGTGGCGGTAGAAACCCTCAGAATCCAAGGGTATCAACCCGAGGACAATCATACAGAGAGACTATTCGACCTGGAGACAGTCAGTGAAGCGAGGACCAACGCTTTGGCCAACATCCTCAGATATCAAGCATTGATCGCGAAGACCTACAACAAAGGCGTAAGAGAAAGAGACTTCCAAGTAGGAGACCTAGTACTCCGAAGAGCAGACATCCTGGGCAAAGTTGGGAAGATGCAACCCAATTGGGAAGGCCCCTACAAGATAATTGAAGCAAGGTCCAATGGAAGTTATCGTCTTCAAGACGTGGAGGGAAGAGTATTAAAAAACCCATGGAATACTTCTAACCTCCAGAGATTCTACGCTTGAGGTGTTGGTAGAAAAAGCTTTTTGAAAAAACCCATGTGAAAGGCCCAGGGATCGAGAAGGATTCCTCACTGATTCAAGTGATAGGTACCTCTTGTTTTTGTTAAGGAGTTGTTGTAAGCAAGCTGGCCGAGGAGCCCCCATTGTAATTGTATTTCCGACAAATCAATGCAATGTCTACCTTTCAAAAACTGTTCAATTTTAGAACTAATATGTAACGACCCGGCCCACTAACGGGCCGAGACCCAGCCCAACGGGCCGGCAAGGTTACTCATGGGCGCTCTCCGGGGTGATATGCTGGCCCCACAGACCAACACGAGTTCTAATCCGCGCACTTTGTCCTCACTCGTGCGCGCACCAGGAACATCCCAGTGGGTCACCCATCCTAGAATTGCTCCAGAGCAAGCACGCTTAACTTTGAAGTTCTTCTAGGTGGATTCCCGAAAAGAAAGGTGCACCATGTTGGTATGAGTAGCGTTCTCAACCCTTTTAAGCTTCTGAAATCTGGGGCGTTACAATCACCCCCTCTTAAATTGCGCAACGTCCTCGTTGCGCGCTGTCCCCAGACCAACCATCCGTGCAGGACTCTAGAGGTGGCCCCTACGGGATCAAGAGGTGGCTCCCACCGCCCATACAGTGTAGCACTTTGCCCCGTATGGCACTTAGCTCCTGCAGTTCCGGATAGTCCCGCTCTGATACCACTTGTAACGACCCGGCCCACTAACGGGCCGAGACCCAGCCCAACGGGCCGGCAAGGTTACTCATGGGCGCTCTCCGAGGTGATATGCTGGCCCACAGACCAACACGAGTTCTAATCCGCGCACTTTGTCCTCACTCGTGCGCGCACCAGGAACTTCCCAGTGGGTCACCCATCCTAGAATTGCTCCAGAGCAAGCACGCTTAACTTTGAAGTTCTTCTAGGTGGATTCCCGAAAAGAAAGGTGCACCATGTTGGTATGAGTAGCGTTCTCAACCCTTTTAAGCTTCTGAAATCTGGGGCGTTACATAATATGCTGCTATTCAATCATGAAAGCTTACTCGACTTACGTATGATCTACCCGGTCCCGTCTTATTAAGGGAACCCTCCCTGATCTCTTAGCTGAAAGAGATAACTAATAGCGAGTCCTTTTAAGGCGTTGGAACCGGCGAGCAGAAGGCGATCGAGGAGAACCAGAGTCGTTTTGGCCCAACACTTATTTCCCTTAATTATTAAAGGAAATCGAGGAGCGCTGCAACTCCCTTAGGAGTTCGAGCAGTATTGACCAATTATTATTAACAAAGATCATCTTGATATCTTACGCCTCGAGGAGCAAGGTTACTCGATCTTAACTTGCTCGTATTTGACTACTCTATTCAAGTTATACGTCATAACTACGGAGTAAGCAGAAAAATACAAAGTACGGAAAAGAAATCGAGGAGAAAATTGCATTGAGCGAAGTAAGGAAAGCATACTTTATGTTACAATACAACATGGATCGAGTACGCCACAAAGGGCCGAATAACAAATTATAAAGTATGCCACAAGGGGCCGAATAGCATTTTATGAAAGCAGGAAATTGTTCGGAAAAAACTTCAAAAACTGCAAGTACAAAGGTAACCGAGCATACTCGGCCTTGGTCAAGCTCTCATGCCTTTAACGGGTCTGACTGGCCGAGAACTCGCTCTGATTCCCAGGAACACCGCTCGTCGAAGCACCAGCTCGAGTAGGGCTGCTCGGATTGTTCAAGTTCATGTCGCCACCCTTCTCGCGAGCCTCCTTTATTGCATTAGCATGAGTAGTTAGCTCCGGCTCCACAAAACCCTCTTCGCGCCCCATGACCGGCTTGTTCAGTTGAATCCAATTGGCATTCCGAAGAGGCGCCTTCTCGAACGGAAGAAGTAGACCGGCCCGGATACACTCGGGAACCCACGGGGGAGATAGGAGGGCTTACTCGGGTTAGGCACCTCCGGATCAGTAACAAGCTCGCCGAACTCACGGGCGTGATGCATCTCATCCTCGGAATCTCATCAGGATACCGGGTCATGTCATCGCGCCTCCCTGCATGCATGTCATCGCGAGCATCTACGTCGAAATCCTCAGGAAGAAGCTTGACCCTTTTGAGCTGCCCGATACAGGAGAAGAAACCCTCCTCGCGAGCGGTATCCTTTATGTCCTGAGTAGCCAACTTATAAGTGGCGGACTCCATGAAATCCCGGGCCGTCTCGAGCCTGCTACCGACAAGGAAGGATAGCACACTGTCCTTAAACTTCTGCATGCATTGCGACAGAGTGGAATACCCACCTTTATAACTCAGAGCTCTCTGCTTCTCCTTAGCCAATTCCTTCTCGAGCTGATCCACCTTTTCGTGAGACTTGCGGACCTCTTCATTCGCAACCTAGGCCTTCGCCTTCTCCGCCGCCACTGTCTTCTCGAGCTCCTCGATAACCTTGGCCTATATCGGAGCGATCAGCTGCAACATTGGCATACGCCTCCTTGATGTGCTCGAGCTGCGATAAATTGTAAAAGTCAGATTTTGCAAAAGCGAGGAGGGAAGCAGTTACAAACTTGTAAAAATTTTGTAAGTTTACCTGTAGAGCGCAGAGGCTCAATTCGTGAGCACGGTCCAACTCGGACATTTGGACAAACCGCTTTATTTCAGCATCGCGGTCGATGTCCAGAGCGGTCGCCCCCTTCTTACGAGCAGGCTGGTCGCTCTCGCCGAGATTTAGGAGTCTCTTCGCACCGGCTCTCTTCGCTGGAGGGGCCCGTTCCTTAGGACGCTTCTCCGGGTTACCCTCACCGGCCTCCCCGGTCTTCTTCGCGGCAGTCGCATCCTCCGCGGCCTTTCTCTTGACAGCCTCCAAGGGGTCCTCGATCGCCGCGAGCCCCTCCTTGACCAAAGTGTCTCGATGCTCAGCCGCATTCTTAGGATGGCTAAGGTCAAGGGACCCGAGGATCTTCGTAGTTTTACCCGCCAAGCGCTGTTTTCACCTTTGCTCCTCTTTGGCCTCTAGGGTCTTCGACATGATCCTAGCAAACCAGTACTCTGCACAACCGAGGAGAACAAATGATTAGCAAACGCAAAGAGCAAGGGTATTCGATATAGGGAAAACAGAGAAAAAACACAAGTAAAAGCATTTCTAAAGTGATCCTCGATCTAGTTACCAAAGAGGAGGTCGTCGGTGTGGCCTGAGTTCTTGTAACCCGTATAGACCGGAGAGGACAGACCGGCCAGATAAGGGAGCGGTTGCAACACCAAACCCCAGTAAAAGTACTTCTCGGGGTCTTCGCAAGCATTTCTCTCCTCAAGAGCCTGTACCCAGGGGTCGAACTCCACAGGGTGGGGGTACCGATCAGAAATTGGTCCTCGATAAAAGTGCTTGGCGACTCCCCACTCCACATCCGCGTCGCTCATACCGGGGAGCTTCTTCTTCTTAACGTATATGTAATGATGAAACCACTTGTAGCCCGAGGAGGACGGAGCGTCCACGATGAATCCGAGCCCGGGCCGAGTGTTGAAGTAGTAGAAGAATTTGTTTCCAGAGCTCATCGATACTCTGAAAAGCTGGTTGAAGTTGTGAAAGTTCACCGGGATTCCAAGCTTCTTGCAGAGTACCCCGAAGCAAATAAGAGTGCCAAATGCACTGGGAAGAAGCTGCCATGGAGCGAGACCCAACTGGTTTATGATGTACTTAAAGGGGTCACAAAAAGGAAGGATCCATCCTCGATCCAGCGTTAGAAGATGCACAGCCATATAACCTGGCGGAGCATTATAAAAAGTCTGATCGGGACGGGGAACGAGGATGTCAATCTTCCTCTTGCTCAGTCGATATTTTTGACGAATGGATGGTATCTCATCCTTCTTAACCGTGGAGGCGGTCGTCGGAATTAATCCATCTTCGTTCTTCTCACCCTGGGGATCGGGGAGGTCAACGTCTTTGGGTCCTCGCGTGAACTTCTTTACACTGGCCACAGTTACTTTGGCAGTCTCCTCGGGTTCTACATTTTTCTTCCTAGATCGAGAAGCCTTCTTCTTCGATCTCTTCGGGGCCTTACCCGGAGCATGAGCAACTTCTTCGTCATCCTCAGAACGCGAGACCTCCTCGCCCCTCTTACGCTTACGATCGCGTTCGAGTACAGCTCTGGCTCGCTCCCCTTCAGCCAACTCGATAGGATTGGGAGGTCTTACATTACCCGTCGCGGGGAAGCTGAAATCGATCTGGGTCGGATCGATAGTCTCGTAGGGAATCAGGTCGTCGATAAAGTACTGCTCTTGAATTAGCAGTTCTCGCTCCGCGTTTCGATTCATCTCGGAAAATGAAGGGGAGGGAAAACTACGGCTCGGACCAGCTTCATTCCCATGAAGATCGCCTATCAGCTCAAGGGAATCCTCATCACTACTAATCACCGTGCGACAAACTGTTTGCACGGGCAGCTCGGACCTGCGTACTCGAGATGAGGAAGGCTGCTCGGTCTCCTTATGCTGACCTCCTTGAAAAGAATGTTCCCCCTCCTCGAACCAAGCAAGCTCCGGAGTAGGCTGCTCGGTATCATCCATGTCTTCTATCCGGGTAGGAGCTGGGTCGATATTGCCCCGAACACCATAGTCTCGCCCTAAAACTTGGGCAGCTTGCGTTAAGATGGCGGCCGGGACACCCGCGTCTGGAGGACCCCCTTCTGCCTCGGTCCGATCATCTATGAATTGCTCGTCGGCACTCCGTCTTCTTCGGACTTCCAGACGGAACTCATCCTCCTCTTCCTCCTCTTCGGAGTCATCTTCTTCTCCAGACTCTTCACCCTCTCCTCCTTCCTCGACCTCTTCCTCTTCGCTCCCCTCACTCTCAACCTCCTCGACCTGAGGAGCCGGTTCTTCGTGATCAGAGGAGAGCTCCAGTGTCTGATCCAGGAAGGTGGCCGATACCGACGTCTCCTCGGACGTCTCCTGGCCGCTCCCGTAATCAAGGGCGTCGTGACGGTTTTGACTGTCGTCGCTCTCGGACATCCTAAAAGGTTGGCCAGAAAAATAGTAAGGATGGGTGGTGATAGTCCGAGAGGTCCGTTTATGTGTATTGATTATGCTCGACCTCCCGAACGGAGATAAATCTCACAAAAAAGAAAAACGGCACAAATACGCAAGAAGTTACTCTACAGCAAGAATAAAAGCAGATCGAGTAGCATGCGAGGAGCGACCAACCGCATAAAACCAGCATGCAAGGAGCGACCAACCGCTCCATACTTGGAAAATTTTGGAGGCATTAGGGTATACAGAAAATTAAAGGGGGAAGCATTTCGTTCAAGCATGCTCATTAACAGAAAAAACTAAGTTCTACAAGTCCGTTTAACAGTTTATTAAGTCCAGGGCCGTTTTCAGGCCGCCGTCCACCGGCAAGAGTTTCAGGTGATCATTCCGGCAAGGCAAAACCGAAAAAGGGGCAAAATTGAAGGCAATACACAGAAAATCCGAACAAAAAAGAAGAAATTAAAGCAAGTAACTGTAATGACAACGAGAAAACTTACTTGATACTAAGTGTTGGAAGATGGAAAACCGGAAAGGAAGCCGGAAAAGTTGCAAAATCCGCCTGAAACTTGGATTCTGGCTACCGGAAGATCTCCTCGCGCTCTCTTGGTCTCGACCATGCAGCTACTCGATCACAAAATTTTGCTCTTCGATTGCTTTTTTACGCTCCTCGCTCTCTCAAATGATTTCAGTAAAAATTTTGGCAGAAAGTGAAAAATGAGTTCGGCCCTCACCTATTTATAGAAGGGTATCCGAGGAATTTGAACGGTCGGTGCCCCTCGCTCCATCGGGATCGAACACGTGGCAGATATCAACGGCCCAGATCGTCGCCGCCGGGCGAATTCCCTATTTTGCCCTCCACGCTCACGAGATACTTTCAAAAGAAAAAGCGGCAGGAAGTCATTCCATTCCACTCTTAGAAATATCTCTCCTCGAGATACTTTCAAAAGAGAAAGCGGCAGGAAGTCATTCCATTCCACTCTTAGAAATATCTCTCCTCGAGATACTTTCAAAAGAAAAAGCGGCAGGAAGTCATTCCATTCCACTCTTAGAAATATCTCTCCTCGAGATACTTTCAAGAGAAAAAGCGGCAGGAATTCATTCCATTCCACTATTAGAAATATCTCTCCTCGAGATACTTTCAAGAGAAAAAGCGGCAGGAAGTCATTCCATTCCACTATTAGAAATATCTCTCCTCGAGATACTTTCAAAAGAAAAAGCGGCAGGAAGTCATTCCATTCCACTATTAGAAATATCTCTCCTCGAGATACTTTCAAAAGAGAAAGCGGCAGGAAGTCATTCCATTCCACTCTTAGAAATATCTCTCCTCGAGATACTTTCAAAAGAAACAGCAGCAGGAAGTCATTCCATTCCACTCTTAGAAATATCTCTCCTCGAGATACTTTCAAAAGAAAAAGCGGCAGGAAGTCATTCCATTCCACTATTAGAAATATCTCTCCTCAAGATACTTTCAAAAGAAAAGCGGCAGGAAGTCATTCCATTCAACCAAGGAATACTTACCCGGATCCTGATCTCTGCCCAGCAAACATACCTCTTTTTCATAACGTCCGAGCAACGTCTGCTCGTACCGTATAAAAAGGGGGGGGGAGGGAGAGATAGGAGGAGGGAAAGATACCAAGGTGCGAATATGGAAATCTTTTTTCGCCCACTATTAGTCGAGGCTCTGCTCGACCTCTACTTCAACATAGTTCCTCAACTATCTTCTACAAAGATACTTGGAAACTAGGGGGACATATGTTAGTGTTGAAATATGTCCAGTCCGCATGTACGAACTGGAGCGGTCTAAGAGCATCATAGGCCGTCCCTCAAGGGGCACGACACACCCAAGTATGTCACTAAGGTGTGGATCGACCAAACATAGGGTCCGACCATCACTAGGAGGACAACCCTCAAAATAAGCTCCTCACAAGGACAAAGCTGCCAGTAAGCTCGAGGAGCATCTCTCGGGCTCGACGAGACCTTACGTCAAGGTAACGCTCCTTGACAGAAACTGAGCACGACACTACTCGCACCTTTCACGTACAAGGAGGGCTCGAGGACCTGGAGCGACCAGCCACGGTTGCTCCGTTGGGCCAAGGCCCACGGACCTCCTTAATGGGCCTGGGCCGAGGAAGGCCTCAATCCTAGCCGTACACGTGTCGCGATCCTACGCTACCGGAAGTTGAAAGGCCACGAGTATATAAAGGCCTCATTTACTCCTCAACAGTGGGCAATATTAACTCCTCTCAACTACCACATTTACTACTCGTACTAGGGAAGCCTCACAACTCCCTACTCGTAAAGTCGCCTCTCCGGTCTGATACCTTACAGACCGGGCAAGAGACACTAACCCCCCCCTCTAGTGTATTTCAGATACGAGGAAGCTACGAGAAGGCTCATTTCCTATCTCAGAGGAATACTACAAGAGGAAGAACTAGAATGACTTAGATTAGGGATTTATTGCGAACTTAGAAAGAACCACGAATTACCCTTCAACAACGGGATTATATCTCCATCTACCTAAAGCTATAGAAAGTGAATGAATGAATCAATGGAAAACTAATCTAGTTTGTAAGGGTAATGGAAAGGTTAGTTTCAGCTATAGTACTTGTAGTTAGTTCTCTCCTATGTTTGAGGAAAGGGATATCGTAATGGAACACTCTAAATAGCAATCTAACTAATCTAGTGATCTAGTAGTTGTTCTATACATACAAGTCATTCTTTACATGGCATTGTATCTTTCATCTACATAAAGCAATAGAAAGTGGATAAATGAATCATCTAGTTAGTAAGTACAATAGATAGGTTAGTTTTAATGGACTCTTTAACTCGCTCATTAAGGAAGCAAGGGAACTTCTTATTTGATTGTGTATATAACTCTAGTACTTGTAGTTAGTTCTCTCCTATGTTTGCGGAAAGGGATATCATAACGGACACTCTATATAGCAATCTAACTAATCTAGTGATCTAGTTGTTGTTCTAGATAAAGGAAGACATACAACTCATTCTTTACATGGGATTGTATCTTTCATCTACCTAAAGCAATAAAAAGTGAATGAATGAATCAATAGAAAACTAATCTAGTTTATAAGGGTAATGGAAAGGTTAGTTTCAGCTATAGTACTTGTAGTTAGTTCTCTCCTGTGCTTGAGGATAGGGATATCATAATGGAACACTCTAAATAGCAATCTAACTAATCTAGTGATATAGTTGTTGTTCTTGATAAAGGGAAGACATACAACTCATTCTTTACATGGGATTATATCTTCATCTACCTAAAGCTATAGAAAGTGAATGAATGAATCAATGGAAAACTAATCTTGTTTGTAAGGGTAATGGAAAGGTTAGTTTCAGCTATAGTACTTGTAGTTAGTTCTCTCCTATGTTTGAGGAAAGGGATATTATAATGGAACACTCTAAAGAGAAATCTAACTAATCTAGTGATCTAGCTGTTGTTCTAGATAAAGTGAAGACATACAACTCATTCTTTACATGGGATTGTATCTTTCATGTACCTAAAGAATTAGAAAGTGAATGAATGAATCAACAGACAACTAATCTAGTTTGTAAGGGTAATGGAGAGCTTAGTTTCAGCTATAGTACTTGTAGTTAGTTCTCTCCTATGTTTGAGGAAAGGGATATCATAATGGAACACTCTAAATAGCAATCTAACTAATCTAGTGATCTAGTTGTTGTTCTAGATAAAGGGACGACATACAAATCATTCTTTACATGGGATTGTATCTTCATCTACCTAAAGAAATAGAGAGTGAATGAATGAATCAATAGATGTAACGACCCGACCAATCCGGCCGGCGTGGTTACTCATGGGCGCTCTCCGGGGTGATATGCTGGCCCCACAGACCAACACGGGTTCTAATCCGCGCACTTTGTCCTCACTCGTGCGCGCACCGGGAACTTCCCAGTGGGTCACCCATCCTAGAATTGCTCCAGAGCAAGCACGCTTAACTCTGAAGTTCTTCTAGGTGGATTCCCGAAAAGAAAGGTGCACCTTGATGGTATGAGTAGCGTTCTCAACCCTTTTAAGCTTCTGAAATCTGGGGCGTTACAATCTACCCCCCTTAAAGCCTCGACGTCCTCGTCGAGCGCCTTAAGTGGTGGGGGTGACAAACTGACAATAACCTTTACCAACCGTCCACCCGATGCGGGCTTTGGGTTGATCTAGGCTCTGATACCATCTGTAACGATGGGCGCTCTCCGGGGTGATATGCTGGCCCCACAGACCAACACGGGTTCTAATCCGCGCACTTTGTCCTCACTCGTGTGCGCACCGGGAACTTCCCAGTGGGTCACCCATCCTAGAATTGCTCCAGAGCAAACACGCTTAACTCTGAAGTTCTTCTAGGTGGATTCCCGAAAAGAAAGGTGCACCTTGATGGTATGAGTAGCGTTCTCAACCCTTTTAAGCTTCTGAAATCTGGGGCGTTACAATAGACAACTAATCTAGTTTGTAAGGTTAATGGAAAGGTTAGTTTCAGCTATAGTACTTGTAGTTAGTTCTCTCATGTGCTTGAGGAAAGGGATATCATAATGGAACACTCTAAATAGCAATCTAACTAATCTAGTGATATAGTTGTTGTTCTTGATAAAGGGAAGACATACAACTCATTCTTTACATGGGATTATATCTTCATCTACCTAAAGCTATAGAAAGTGAATGAATGAATCAATGGAAAACTAATCTTGTTTGTAAGGGTAATGGAAAGGTTAGTTTCAGCTATAGTACTTGTAGTTAGTTCTCTCCTATGTTTGAGGAAAGGGATATTATAATGGAACACTCTAAATAGAAATCTAACTAATCTAGTGATCTAGCTGTTGTTCTAGATAAAGTGAAGACATACAACTCATTCTTTACATGGGATTGTATCTTTCATGTACCTAAAGCAATAGAAAGTGAATGAATGAATCAACAGACAACTAATCTAATTTGTAAGGGTAATGGAGAGCTTAGTTTCAGCTATAGTACTTGTAGTTAGTTCAATCCTATGTTTGAGGAAAGGGATATCATAATGGAACACTCTAAATAGCAATCTAACTAATCTAGTGATCTAGTTGTTGTTCTAGATAAAGGGACGACATACAAATCATTCTTTACATGGGATTGTATCTTCATCTACCTAAAGCAATAGAAAGTGAATGAATGAATCAATAGACAACTAATCTAGTTTGTAAGGGTAATGGAAAGGTTAGTTTCAGCTATAGTACTTGTAGTTAGTTCTCTCCTATGTTTGAGGAAAGGGATATCATAATGGAACACTCTAAATAGCAATTTAACTAATCTAGTGATCTAGTAGTTGTTCTATACATACAACTCATTCTTTACATGGCATTGTATCTTTCATCTACATAAAGCAATAGAAAGTGGATGAATGAATCATCTAGTTAGTAAGGACAATAGATTGGTTAGTTTTAATGGACTCTTTAACTTGCTCATTAAGGAAGCAAGGGAACTTCTTATTTGATTGTGTATATAACTCTAGTACTTGTAGTTAGTTCTCTCCTATGTTTGTGGAAAGGGATATCATAACGGACACTCTATATAGCAATCTAACTAATCTAGTGATCTAGTTGTTGTTCTAGATAATGGGTGTTGAAAGGTAATTCGTGGTTCTTTATAAGTTCGCAATAAATCCCTAA
>JAHHQI010000609.1:0-11153 GCA_028274465.1 Plantago ovata | reverse complement strand
ATCGTGTTTTTCTGTTTTTTATTTTTTTTGTCTTGTCTTAAGTATCATCTGTTCTAGACCACCCTCGTCTGCCATTCAGGAAGTGGTGAATAGCTTAAGACTTTACTTGAGAGGGGGTTAGAGAATAGGGGAGGTTATCTTTTATGGGGAACCCTCCTTCGTTTGATGAGAGCCAGTACTGTTTCGTATAACTCTTTTGAGGAAAGTCTTAAAACATGGTGGTGTGAAACAGCCAGTAAGTCCTCAGTTTCATAGGCACGGGGGGCAACCATTCGTATCTTGATGCAAGCATTCATTACGTCGTCACTGACTATGTCCAGTAGAGAATGTTACGAGCGACTGACATCTTGTCTTGACATAAGTGCTTATGTGGATGTGTATAAGTCAATCGAGGTATTTCTTCAACCTATATTCATGCTTTGATTTATATGGTTTTTGTTCATATATTTGTATTTGTAGATTCAGTAATTTAGTTATTTATTTGGCTATGAAACTCCATTTTTGAGTCTTGCATGTTTTTTTATTAGAGTCTAGCTTAGTTGCTTGAGGACAAGCAAAGGTTCGGTTTGGGGAGTTTGATGAATGTGTATTTTACACTTTCATTCGAGTTTTTTCACCTATTTTAGCTATCCTCTATGTTAATTTAGCTATATTTTAGTACATTTTATTAGAATAGTGTCACGTTTCCCTTTAGATTTTATTTTACAGGTTTTGGTTGAAATTCGGAGATTTACGGCAATTATATTGAAGTCTACAAGGAATTGGTGTTCCAGAAGCATATTGGAGTATCTGAAGGTTTCCGGATAGGATTTGGAGTCTAGGGGCCGAATCTGGAGGTTAGAAGGCTACTAGAAGTCATAAACCGAGTCCGAAAAGGTGAAGAAATCCAAAACCGCATCGAAAACGCGAAAATTCCGCGTTTACACCGTGGGGCGAACCGCCCCGTGCCTCGGGCGAACCGCCCCAGAGGATTTTCGGGCCTATATATAGTTGCGAGTTTTCTCTCCGAAAATATATCTTTCCAAGCCTACTTTCTCATCTCTCTCTATAGTTTAGGTAGGAACTTCCCGGGGCCTGTCCTGGGAGTTCCATAGCTTAGGGGATACTTTTCATAGCAGATTGGAGCGTGTAGGATCGCAATCATCCGGAGATTGACAACCTTCGGTAACTTTGTATCTTACAACTTTTATCTACTTATTTTATATTCTTTCAATATGTTTTCTTCTATGATTGCTATTGATTGCATGCACATTATGAGTAGCTAAATTTATCGTTGGTGGTAGTATGTGAATTCTCAGCGAGGGAAGATAATCATGCTAATGGCTATATCGCGCATTATACTCCGTGTCATTGCTTTATTTCGTTGATGAGTTGAACACCAAAGTTCTCGTATGTTGTATTGATCATTATGCACACTAGGACACTTGTCGGCCAATCAGACTAAATTATCTTCGTAGTGTTGAATGATTACGGAACACAATAGGACGTTAGTTGTTGACAGGTCAGACCCATATTATCTTCGTAGTGCACAATACTTACAACAGGACCAAAGATTCATTCAAAGATCTCTATGCAAGACCGAGGAATTTATGCATGATTATCGACCCATTATGTTAAGAAGGACCATACTATCACCAACCTCCATTATCTGCTTGAAAACCCCCTATCGCTTTCTATATGTTGTTTTATATTCTCTTGTTAAATAGATAAAGCTAGTTATAGTCCTGAGAGAACGACACTCGAGTCATTCTACTACTACACTACGGTTTTCGTTGTAGTTGTGGATTGCCTTTGGCTAATTACAAATTATTTGATTGAACCCTGACAACGTTCATCAATCTGCTTCCCATGCCTCGATCCTGCGAATAAGAATGAACATATACATTAAGACCACTGTAATTAATAGTGTTAGAAATATCAGGTGGATCAGATATGGCGTGCAACACATGTTGCTTGCCATCTACTTCAATAGTGCAAGTTCTTTGGTAGATGTTCATCACGGAGTGTAGTTTAGTCAAGAATGTTCGTCCTAAGAGTATGATATCCCCCGTTTCAGGTGCTGACGCCGGCATAATTACAAAATCGGTGTAAACAGAAGCTTCACCAATCTTGACTAATACATTCTTCACAACGCCCTCGGGTTTCACAAGGGATCCATCCGCCAGTTGTACAATAGCCTTATGCACAATTATTTCTCCTAGGTTACTCTTCTCGAAAACATTCAAAGGGAGAACATTAGAGTAGGATCCCGTGTCTAGTGTGTCTCGGACATCTTCTAGTTCCCCAATCCCGACCTTAACATCGAAACTTTGAGGGAGTGGCTCGAGATCCTCTTGCTCCTCTTCACTCTTGTTAGTACCAAGGTCCTTCTCTTCTTCTTCGGTTTGTGGGGGCATTTCCCTCTTGCAACTCTCGCACTTAGCAACCTTCTTGATGGTGATTTCAACAGGTAGATCTCCCACCAAGGTAATGGACATCGACTTCTCAGTGTTGCTAGGCAGCTTGCCTTTCTCCCTACTTGCTCCTCGGTCGATCAACTCTTGCATCTTTTGATGGGCAAGCCTAGTGCTCTCTTCCAACCTATCGAGCCTTGCCCTAGTCTTCTCGGAATCTTCTTCATAACGTTTGAGAAAACTTTGCGTGTGATCAACCATCTTCTGCAAGTTCTCCATCAGTTGAGCCGACTTCGACTTCGGTGGCTCTTTCGGAGCGGGGTTTTCGCAGTGATCATTACCATAGCTTAGCCTTCTACGGTCTTGGTTAGGGCCATAAGTTTGGTTAGCCGGTGCATATCCTTGATTGTTTATGAATCCTCTTCTCCAAAATTCACCTCGAGGATTCCTACCGTCTTGTCCGTAGCTAACTTCTTGAGTACCAAACTTCGTAGCAAAGGCTTCTTCTTCGCCTCCTCGAGCCCAGTTGCCATCATCATATGCCAGCTCCGATCTACACATATGAGCCCCATGCCCATAGTTCTTGCATATTCGGCATACTTCGTTCGAAACAGTTGTTCCGGTGGCGCTCTTGAGGACTTGCTTCAATTCGTTGGTAAAGCACTCGAATTGATCCCCATTCCCCCTATACATAGGGGCTTCTTGAGTCGGTGGAGCTTCAGGTCCACGTCTCCTAACCATTGCTCTTGGGTCCTTGAACTGCGAAATCATCGATATCGTGGGAGTTGGTTGACGAAATCATCGATATCGTGCAAGTACCCCATCACATCTTCCCTTGATAAGCCATAGAACCTCGGAAGTTGTTGGAATGCGTGGTTCTTGATCTCCAGATCTCGGGTTGCAGACGAAAGAACAATCGTCGGTCCCCTCATACGATCCTTGGTGGGTTGAACCCATGCCTTCAGTGGTCTAGCTTCTGCCATTCCGTCGATTTCCTTGAGAAGAATGTGTACAGATTCAGAGAAATGGGTATCCTCTATTTCCTCTAGTGCGCGCCTTTCAAGTAGTCGCCTTCTTTGGTGGTAGACTCTGTCGATCTCAGCAATTGAATCAGCAAGCGGTGTTCCTGCAGATCGTGTATGCGGCATACACTATCTGTAACAGACTAGGAAAGTAGTATTAGAGAGAGATTAAAAAGGAAAACTAAAACTAGTAGAATTAGGAATCGAAAGCTGAAAATAGAAACAAATTAAACAGAAAAAGGAGTATAGTCCCCGGCAACGGCGCCAATTTGATGAACGCGGATTTGTCGGTTCCGGTTCAGTCAAATAATATTTGTTATTTAGCCAAAGGCAATCCACAACTACAACAAAAACCGTAGTGTAGCAGTAGAATGACTCGAGTGTCGTTCTGTCAGGACTATAACTAGCTTTATCTATTTAACTAGAGAATATAAAACAGCGACGTAATAGCAAAGGGGTTTCTAGCAGATAATGGAGATTGGTGATAGTATGATCCTTCAAAGCATAACGGGTCTATAATCATGCATAAATTCCTCGGTCTATCATGGAGATCTTTGATCAATCTAATGTCCTGTTGCAATTATTAAGCACTACGAAGATAATGGGTCTGACAAGTCAATCACTATCGTCCTAATGTGTTCCGTAATTATTCAACACTACGAAGATAAACTCGCGTACAGGTCGACGAGGGTCCAATTGTGCATAATAATTAATACAACATACGAGAATATAGGCTGAGCCTGATCAACGAAATAAAGCAATAACACGGAGTATAATGCGCGATATAGCCATTAGCATGATTATCTTCCCTTCGCTAAGAATTCACATACTACCACCAACGATAAGTTTAGCTACTCATAATAGGCATGCAATCAACAGAAATCATAGAAGAAAACATATTGAAAGATATATTAAAATAAGTAGAATAAACTGTAAGATACAATGTTACCGAAGGTTGTCAATCTCCGAAGAATTGCGATCCTACAAGCTCCAATCTGCTATGAAAAAGTGTCCCCTAAGCTACGAACCCCCAGAGCAGGCTCTGGGAAGTTCCTACCTAAAACTACAGAGAAAGGTGAGAAAGTAGGTCTGGAAAAGTATGATTTTCGGAGAAAACTGAGCAACTATATATAGGCCTTGAATAAGTGTGGGGCGGTTCGCCCAACACACCGGGCGACCGCTCGGTGTGGGGCGGTTCGCCCCAGAGAAATTCTCGCGGAATTCCGCGTTTTCGACGCGTTTTTGGATTTCTTCCCCTTTTCGGACTCGGTTTCAGACTTCTAGTGGCCTTCTAACCTCCAGATTCGACCCCTAGACTCCAAATCCTATCCGGAAACCTTCAAATACTCCAAATAGGCTTCTGGAACACCAATTCCTTGTCAACTTCAATATAATTGCCCGGAAATCCTCGATTTTCAACCAAAACCTGTAAAATAAAATCTAAAGGGAAACGTGACACTATTCTAATAAAATGTACTAAAATATAGCTAAATTAACATAGAGGATAGCTAAAATAGGTAAAAAAGACTCGAATGAAAGTGTAAAATACACATTCATCAATTCATGCCTATTATATACGAGACGGGGATGTGATGAGCTATAGGGTACCACAAGGTTGTTCGTGACTTTTCAAGAGTGTTATGAAGCTGCGAAACCACATCACTACTAGCCAACTGTGGGGTGCCAAGGCCAATTGAAATTCCCCACCAGAGAATTCTATTATGAGATGCGTGGCGAACAGACACCGGTTGTGTGGCACAAAATTCTCTATACAAATTGGGCTAGACCGAGGGTTGTTTTTATCTTGTGGCTATGTTTGCATAAAAGACTCTGCACGAAGGATCGACTAACCCGTTTTGGAATACCGAATGATGGCAAATGTCTTTTCTGTACACATGATGAATCGGTTTCACACCTGTTTTTTGAGTGTGTGCACACACGTGGTATATGGATGGAGGTACTGCGTTGGCTACACATCCTGTACACACCTAGCCCCGACAAAGATGTGATGCAATGGATCGTGAATAACACTAAAGGGGAGAGTACAAAGTCGAGATTGCTGAAGGTTGCTATTGCCGAAACGGTTTACGCTATATGGATACGGCGAAACCATTTGATTTTCAATTCAGCTAGGGTGAGGAACTCATTACTCGTAAGCATAAAGGAAGCGATTAATGTGAGATGTTCTCTGTGCAAAAGACTTCAACATGTTGCGTGCTTGGGGGAATAAAAACGTGCTGGAAAAATTGAGTTAAAGGTTGGGACGGAATGGAACAGGAGCTGCCGAGAGAAAACAGAACTAGTTGCCGTCTGCTACTGATTGTGTTTATCTTACTAGATCCCTGTATGTTTTGATATAAGTTTGGCCAAAGTCTGTAAACTAGATTTCTGCTGTCTAAAACTAGCGAATAGCTGAGATAGGTGAACCTGGATCTTTGGATCGGCGTTATCATGTACGGAATTGTTTTTTGGATATATAAAGTGCTATACGTTCCAAAAAAAAAACGTTTGACTGGTTCAGTATTCTCATAAAATACGTTTTGAATACGAAAACGCTTGAAAACGGTAGGCAAACGTTTTCTTGTGTGTTTGAGACTGTTTATATATATTTTTCTATTCTTCCCAGACCATCCTTTTTACCTTCTCTCTCTTTAGTCCCAAACAAGTGTGGTGGTGGTGGAAAGTATCGGATATTGTAACATTTAAGTTCTAAGCATTCAAATATTAATATTTATATATTCTGAGAGAAAATTTCATTTTATATAAATAGTATAACTATTTTGGGACTAAACAATATTGAGAAGTATAAAAATAAATGTAAATATATATGAAAAAAATGTATTTTTAATGTATTTGTATTTTAATATTTTAAATCATGTCGTTTTTACGTATTCGTTTCGTATCGTATTTATTTCGCATTTTCGTATTTGTGCTTCTTAGCTCAAAATCTTAAATATTATTCCAAACAGATCCTATACAAAATTCTTAATTCGTTTTTAGTCCTTTTTTTCTCCAGAAAATAAATGAAAAAATGAGAAAAAAAAACAAATTTTAAACAAATTAAAAAAGAAAGCCCCAGATCGGAGCTTTTGACAGCTCCGAGTTGGAGCTGTTTGAAGCTCCAATCGGGCTGCCACTGGGGCAGCTCCGATTGGTGCTGTAAAAAGCTCTAAGTCTGAGCTTTTTGAAGCTCCGATTTGGAGCTTTTTTACAGCTCCAATCGGAGTTGTAATCTTTACAGACAGCTCCGATTGGAGCTTTAAAAGCTCCGATTTGGAGCTTTAATTGGAGCTTTTAAGGCTTCGATTTGGAGCTTTGAGATGGAGCTTAATTTCTGATAACTCCGGCACGGAATAATGTATTTTAGGAGTATAATTAATTTATTTAACTAAATATTAATTTTACTTGCAAAGAAAGTATAAATTTGGAAATAATTCGATGTATTTAATTTTTAAACTTCACTATATTTTTCATCAAATAAGATCAAAAAATCCCTTGTACAAAGTGGCAGTTGTATTTTACTTTTAAACAACCCACTCGTGTTCGAATCTCATTTATAACAAATACATAATTAATTTTTTAAATTGAATTAAATAAATATGACTGGCACATGGCAACACATGAGTGGTTGTTTGATGAGTAACATTGCCACATGTCAACCAACAATTGGTTAGGTTGAAATAAATGATGTCACATAGGAAAGAGAGACTGAGAGTAGGCTAATTGAAGAGAATGAAACTCTTTTTTAATATAGAGGGATATAGCACGTTTCATATCAAACCTAGATGAAAGAGATCTAACAGCCTTATAAACCATTTGTCTATTAGTTAAAGGATCCCCTAACATTTGAATGTCATTAGCAATATCAAAAATCCTACCAGAGTAATTTTATCATCATTCTCATTCATTTGCAATATCTCAAATCTACAGGTAAGACAAAAATTTATTCTCTTTAACACTAATATCTCCTTCACAATAATTCTTAAATATTCCCAAGCTTGCTTAGTTGTACTACAGTTTTGAATGAGTTTAAACATATGATGATCAACATGACAAATATAGTATCCAAAGCTTTTTCATTAAATTGAGCATTGTTTACTTCTCTGCAGTCCATTGAGATTCTGGCTTTGGCAAGACATCATTGTCATCATCAGGACCAAGCATAGGAATGGAATAGCCATTGCATACATGTAACACCCCAGGTTTCAGAGGTTTAAAAGTGTTGAGAACGCTACTCATACCAACAAGGTGCACCTTTCTTTTTGGGAATCCACCTAGAAGAACTTCAGAGTTAAGCGTGCTTGGTTGGAGCAATTCTAGGATGGGTGACCCAGTGGGAAGTTCCTGGTGCGCGCACGAGTGAGGACAAAGTGTGCGGATTAGAACATGTGTTGGTCTATGGGGCCAGCATATCACCCCGGAGAGCGCCCATGAGTAACCTTGCCGGCCCGTTGGGTTGTGTCTCGGTCCGTTAGTGGATCAGGTCGTTACAAGTGGTATCAGAGCTGAACTATACGGAACTGCAGGAGCTAAGTGCCTACGGGCAAAGTGCTACACCGTATGGGCGGTGAGAGCCACCTCTTGAGCCCGTAGGGACCACCTCTAGAATCCTACACGGATGGTTAGTCTCGGGACAGATTGTAACCCGCAAGTCTCGACGAAGACGTTGAGAATTTAAGGGGGGTTGTATGTAATATCCCGCATCCCACATCACTTAAGAGTGAATGAAATAAAGGGTATATATGTTAGACCACCTCTCTCACATGGTATGAGGCTTTTTGGGTGATTCCAAAAGTAAATCCGTGCGGGCTCAGGCCCAAAACGGACAATATCATACCAATGAGACGTGTGTGGGTTATTCTGCAGTAACTCGCTGGCCCGTTGGGCCTGGTCTCGGCCCATTCGTGGGTCGGGTCGTTACAATACAGATCTCCAACATCTAGTATCAATAGCCTTGATGTGAACACGTAGCCTAATGTTCCAATAGTCATAATTGTTTTTTCCAATACAATTTCTTGTTTAAGACCAATTTCTAAGTTGAGACCGTGAGACCAACCAATCCAGCTCAATCCAAATCAATCCATTTAAAGAATCTCGCGGGTCATGGGTTCTAACCGGATTAATGGTATCGGGTTATGAAAATGGGTTATGCATAAATAGGAAAATTGCCCTCTTTGTTTTCATTTTCGTTCATCGTCATCAAGTCTGAGAAGCTAGAGAGAGAAGTTTTAGAGAGAGAAAGTCTGTGCCGTGTGAATTGGAGCTCCGTCGCCTGAATTGAAGCAATCGTCGTCTTTTCCGTCTCGATTGTCTTCGCATGCATCTCGATTGTCTTTTTAAGCTGTTGAAGGTGAGTTTTCGTTTGATCCTATTGTTCTCCATTCATTTTTTGAACCCTAATCTACTATTTCATCATATATTTCTTCAATTTTGCTAGTTTTTCTTCTTATTCAAGCATTTTTTGGATGTTAGATTGATATCGAAACCCTAACTCTACATTTTGTCGGTTTTGCTAGGTTTTTGCAGTTCATCCACACTCGGTGAAGCTTATTTAGCTTGATTTCGTTGGATGTAAGTGCGTAGATCTCTTCATCTCTGTTTGTTTTCTGTCTTCTATAAAACCTAATGCAAGTAAGTGGTTTGATCTGTGTTTGTTTTCAATTTTGTGTGTTGGATCTCTCTGCATGTGTTATAAGTCTTTGTATAGTGGTTGTTTGAGATTTACTGTTATTAAATTTGAGGTTTATATGATCTTACGTATAAGAGTCAGCTCATAGCTCCTATAAGTTTGAGTTTGAGTTTTTTGTGTGTTGAATCTCTCTACATGTGTTATAAGTCTTTGTATAGTGGTTGTTTGAGATTTACTTTTATTAAGTTTGAGGTTTATATGATCTTAAGAGTCAGCTCATCAGCTCCTATAACTTTGAGTTTATTGTTGTTATGTTTGAGTTTTACTTATATTATGTTTGAGTTTTACTTGAGTTTGAGTGGTTTGAGTTTATTTTCTTTGTGTTTTTTTTTGCAGCAATCATGGTTAACATTTCACTTATGATTCTAATGATTCTCCCGCTGCTGGTACTGCTCCTGTGGCTGATAATTCTCCTGTTAGAAGAATTGATGCAAAAGTGGTTGATAAAGCTATGGCGCTTTTTCTAAATTTGTCCTTGATATTGCTGCTTTCCATCATGCGGACGCAAACAAGGATGTATTGATTCAGAGGGGACAATGAGTGATCAAGGCAAGGCACCAGGGAAGAGAACTAACCAGCAGGGAAGCAAGGCAAGGGAGTTAAACCACCACAGAGAAGAAAGGTAATGAACCAGAAAACCAGTGAAGAAAGGTAAGTAAGAAAAAACGAGTGAAGAAAGGTAAGGGAGTTGATGCTACTGTAAAGGGAGCACCTACAAAGGTTCAAATGTTCGTAGGTCAACGAGGAATGAGCCCAGTGATGCTACTGGAAACGTTCAACAACCTCTTAGGTCAAAGAGGAAACAGCCTACAAACAGCGATGATGGCAGATAATGAGCATTCCATAACAAATCAGGAGTAAGGACAAAGGAAGCACATGATAACAAAAAGGAAAGTAGATGCTGGTAAGTGTGTTTGAGGTTTGATACACCCTTAGTTTTAGTTTGAGGTTTAGTGTATGTTTGAGTTTTATATGCTCTTTTTTGTAGTTTTATTTGGTGCTTGTTTGAGTTTTACCACTGTCCATGATTTTTTATATGCATTCCAGACTGAGTTTAACATTGAACATTCATAGAAGTAATTCAATTAATTTTCAGGGTATTTAGGGTTCACCAAATCATCTAGGCTTTTAGAAAAATATACACGCTTAGTTTTAGTTTGAGGTTGAGATTTATATGCTGTTTGTTTTTGAGTTTTATGTGGTGCTTGTTAGAGTGTATGTTTGAGTTAAGTTGTGTTAACTCTTGTATGCTGTTTGTAGGGAATCAAAAGGAAAAAGACTTTGAGATACCTTCTGATGATGGTACACCTTCGAATTCTTTCGATACTCCTCAGAGTAAGAAAAGGAAATGTGATGATGATGATGATGATACTTCTAGTACTCACCTTCGGAGGCTTCAAAATATAGTGTCAGAAATGCTAAGACACTAGATGTTGTTGTAGTCAAGCAAAGGAGGAAAGCTGCTGATAAAGGCCCAACGGAAAGAAGGAAATTGTGACAGTCTCACAAAGGGTTATAAATGAGTTTATATATTTTCTTTATGTTTTATTATGTCTTACATATATTATATTATTCTGATTATTAATGTTTCCTTTTTTATTTGTAATTATGGCAGTGAATCAAAAAAACCAAAGGTCAAGAAGATGTGGTTGTAGCAAGGAATGGTATAACAGCATAATTAACGATAATTCTGCTCTGTATCTACAATTTGCTTTGTAAATGTGTAAAATTCTGCTCTCTGTATCTATGTTCTGTAAATTTGTTAAAATGATGTTTAAGAATCATGTTATTGTGAATTCTATGCTCTGTATCTAAGTTTTTGCTTTGTAAATGTGTAAAATTCTGCTCTCTGTATCTTTGTGAAATTATAAGTGTTCCTTTTTCTATTCTACAAAGATCAAATCAAACCTGCTTCAATAAAACTCAAACTTCTCTACATTAATATGGTGCTTAGGATAATTTCATATTTTGAGTTTCATATGATGTTTGTTTGAGTTTTTTGATGCCTGTTTGAATTTTACCACTGTTGTCCATGCTCATATTTTTATG
>JAHHQI010000608.1:0-11180 GCA_028274465.1 Plantago ovata | reverse complement strand
ATCTTTCATCTACATAAAGCAATTAGAAAGTGGATCAATGACTCACTAGTAAGTAAGCACAATAGATAGTAGGTTAGTTCAATGGACTGTTTAACTTGCTCATTCAGGAAGCAAGGGAACTTCTTATTTGATTGTGTATATAACTCTAGTCTTGATGTTAGTTCTCTCCTATGGTTGCGGAAAGGGATATCATAACAGAACACTCTATATAGCAATCTAACTAATCTAGTGATCTAGTTGTTGTTCTAGATAAAGGGAAGACATACAACTCATTCTTTACATGGCATTGTATCTTTCATCTACATAAAGCAATAGAAAGTGGATGAATGAATCATCTAGTTAGTAAGCACAATAAATAGGTTAGTTTCAAGGGACTCTTTAACTTGCTCATTAAGGAAGCAAGGGAACTTCTTATTTGATTGTGTATACAACTCTAGTACTTGTAGTTAGTTCTCTCCTATGTTTGCGGAAAGGAATATCATAACGCAAGACTCTATATAGCAATCTAACTAATCTAGTGATCTAGTTGTTGTTCTAGATAAGGGAAGACATACAACTCATTCTTTACATGGCATTGTATATTTCATCTACCTAAAGCAATAGAAAGTGAATGAATGAATCAATAGACAACTAATCTAGTTTGTAAGGGTAATGAAACGTTAGTTTCAGCTATAGTACTTGTAGTTAGTTCTCCCCTATGTTTGAGGAAAGGGATATCATAATGGAACACTCTAAATAGAAATCTAACTAATCTAGTGATCTAGTAGTTGTTCTGTACATACAACTCATTCTTTACATGGCATTGTATCTTTCATCTACATAAAGCAATAGAAAGTGGATGAATGAATCAATAGACAACTAATCTAGTTTGTAAGGGTATTGGAAAAGTTAGTTTCAGCTATAGTACTTGTAGTTAGTTCTCTCCTATGTTTGAGGAAAGGGATATCATAATGGAACACTCTAAATAGCAATCTAACTAATCTAGTGATCTAGTAGTTGATATAGTAGTTGATCTAGTAGTTGTTCTATACATACGACTCATTCTTTACATGTCATTGTATCTTTCATCTACATAAAGCAATAGAAAGTGGATCAATGAATCATCTAGTAAGTAAGCACAATAGATAGGTTAGTTTCAATGGAATGTTTAACTTGCTCATTAAGGAAGCAAGGGAACTTCTTATTTGATTGTGTATATAACTCTAGTCTTGATGTTAGTTCTCTCCTATGGTTGCGGAAAGGGATATCATAACAGAACACTCTATATAGCAATCTAACTAATCTAGTGATCTAGTTGTTGTTCTAGATAAAGGGAAGACATACAACTCATTCTTTACATGTCATTGTATCTTTCATCTACATAAAGCAATAGAAAGTGGATGAATGAATCATCTAGTTAGTAAGCACAATAGATAGGTTAGTTTCAAAGGACTCTTTAACTTGCTCATTAAGGAAGCAAGGGAACTTCTTATTTGATTGTGTATATAACTCTAGTACTTGTAGTTAGTTCTCTCCTATGTTTGCGGGAAGGGATATCATAACGCAAGACTCTATAGCAATCTAACTAATCTAGTGATCTAGTTGTTGTTCTAGATAAAGGGAAGACATACAACTCATTCTTTACATGGCATTGTATCTTTCATCTACATAAAGCAATAGAAAGTGGATGAATGAATCATCTAGTTAGTAAGCACAATAAATAGGTTAGTTTCAAGGGACTCTTTAACTTGCTCATTAAGGAAGCAAGGGAACTTCTTATTTGATTGTGTATATAACTCTAGTACTTGTAGTTAGTTCTCTCCTATGTTTGCGGGAAGGGATATCATAACGCAAGACTCTATATAGCAATCTAACTAATCTAGTGATCTAGTTGTTGTTCTAGATAAAGAGAAGACATACAACTCATTCTTTACATGGCATTGTATCTTTCATCTACCTAAAGCAATAGAAAGTGAATGAATGAATCAATAGACAACTAATCTAGTTTGTAAGGGTAATGGAAACGTTAGTTTCAGCTATAGTACTTGTAATTAGTTCTCTCCTATGTTTGAGGAAAGGGATATCATAATGGAACACTCTAAATAGAAATCTAACTAATCTATTGATCTAGTAGTTGTTCTGTACATACAACTCATTCTTTACATGGCAATGTATCTTTCATCTACATAAAGCAATAGAAAGTGGATGAATGAATCAATAGACAACTAATCTAGTTTGTAAGGGTAATGGAAAAGTTAGTTTCAGCTATAGTACTTGTAGTTAGTTCTCTCCTATGTTTGAGGAAAGGGATATCATAATGAAACACTCTAAATAGCAATCTAACTAATCTAGTGATCTAGTAGTTGATATAGTAGTTGATCTAGTAGTTGTTCTATACATACAACTCATTCTTTACATGTCATTGTATCTTTCATCTACATAAAGCAATAGAAAGTGGATCAATGAATCATCTAGTAAGTAAGCACAATAGATAGGTTAGTTTCAATGGACTGTTTAACTTGCTCATTAAGGAAGCAAGGGAACTTCTTATTTGATTGTGTATATAACTCTAGTCTTGATGTTAGTTCTCTCCTATGGTTGCGGAAAGGGATATCATAACAGAACACTCTATATAGCAATCTAACTAATCTAGTGATCTAGTTGTTGTTCTAGATAAAGGGAAGACATACAACTCATTCTTTACATGGCATTGTATCTTTCATCTACATAAAGCAATAGAAAGTGGATGAATGAATCATCTAGTTAGTAAGCACAATAAATAGGTTAGTTTCAAGGGACTCTTTAACTTGCTCATTAAGGAAGCAAGGGAACTTCTTATTTGATTGTGTATACAACTCTAGTACTTGTAGTTAGTTCTCTCCTATGTTTGCGGAAAGGAATATCATAACGCAAGACTCTATATAGCAATCTAACTAATCTAGTGATCTAGTTGTTGTTCTAGATAAAGGGAAGACATACAACTCATTCTTTACATGGCATTGTATATTTCATCTACCTAAAGCAATAGAAAGTGAATGAATGAATCAATAGACAACTAATCTAGTTTGTAAGGGTAATGAAAACGTTAGTTTCAGCTATAGTACTTGTAGTTAGTTCTCCCCTATGTTTGAGGAAAGGGATATCATAATGGAACACTCTAAATAGAAATCTAACTAATCTAGTGATCTAGTAGTTGTTCTGTACATACAACTCATTCTTTACATGGCATTGTATCTTTCATCTACATAAAGCAATAGAAAGTGGATGAATGAATCAATAGACAACTAATCTAGTTTGTAAGGGTATTGGAAAAGTTAGTTTCAGCTATAGTACTTGTAGTTAGTTCTCTCCTATGTTTGAGGAAAGGGATATCATAATGGAACACTCTAAATAGCAATCTAACTAATCTAGTGATCTAGTAGTTGATATAGTAGTTGATCTAGTAGTTGTTCTATACATACGACTCATTCTTTACATGTCATTGTATCTTTCATCTACATAAAGCAATAGAAAGTGGATCAATGAATCATCTAGTAAGTAAGCACAATAGATAGGTTAGTTTCAATGGAATGTTTAACTTGCTCATTAAGGAAGCAAGGGAACTTCTTATTTGATTGTGTATATAACTCTAGTCTTGATGTTAGTTCTCTCCTATGGTTGCGGAAAGGGATATCATAACAGAACACTCTATATAGCAATCTAACTAATCTAGTGATCTAGTTGTTGTTCTAGATAAAGGGAAGACATACAACTCATTCTTTACATGTCATTGTATCTTTCATCTACATAAAGCAATAGAAAGTGGATGAATGAATCATCTAGTTAGTAAGCACAATAGATAGGTTAGTTTCAAAGGACTCTTTAACTTGCTCATTAAGGAAGCAAGGGAACTTCTTATTTGATTGTGTATATAACTCTAGTACTTGTAGTTAGTTCTCTCCTATGTTTGCGGGAAGGGATATCATAACGCAAGACTCTATATAGCAATCTAACTAATCTAGTGATCTAGTTGTTGTTCTAGATAAAGGGAAGACATACAACTCATTCTTTACATGGCATTGTATCTTTCATCTACCTAAAGCAATAGAAAGTGAATGAATGAATCAATAGACAACTAATCTAGTTTGTAAGGGTAATGGAAACGTTAGTTTCAGCTATAGTACTTGTAGTTAGTTCTCCCCTATGTTTGAGGAAAGGGATATCATAATGGAACACTCTAAATAGAAATCTAACTAATCTATTGATCTAGTAGTTGTTCTGTACATACAACTCATTCTTTACATGGCATTGTATCTTTCATCTACATAAAGCAATAGAAAGTGGATGAATGAATCAATAGACAACTAATCTAGTTTGTATGTGTTGAAGGGTAATTCGTGTTTCTTTCTAAGTTCGCAATAAGTCGCTAATCTAAGTCATTCTAGTTCTTCTTCTTGTAGTGTTCCTCTAAGATAGGAAGTGAGCCTTCTTGTAGCTTCCTCGTACCTGAAATAGACTAGAGGGGGGGTTAGTGACTCTTGCCCGGTCTGTAAGGTATCAGACCGGAGAGGCGAGTTTACGAGTAGGGAGTTGTGAGGCTTCCCTAGTATGAGTAGTGAAAGTGGTGCTCGGGTGGTGCTATTAATGCTTACTGTTGAGGAGTAAATGAGGCCTTTATATACTTGTGGCCTTTCAACTTCCGGTCGCGTAGGATCACGCCACGTGTACGGCTAGGATTGAGGCCTTCCTCGGCCCAGGCCCATTAAGGAGGTCCGTGGGCCTTGGCCCAAGGGAGCAACCATGGCTGGTCGCTCAGGGGTCCTCGTGCCTTCCTTGTGCGTGGATGATGCGAGTAGTGTCCTACTCAGTTTCTGTCAAGGAGCGTTACCTTGACGTAAGGTCTCCTCGAGCCCGAGAGATGCTCCTCGAGCCCACTGGCAGCTTTGTCCTTGTGAGGAGCTTATTTTGAGGGTTGTCCTCCCAGTGATGGTCGGACCTTATGTTGGTCGATCCACATCTTAGTGACATACTTGGGTGTGGTCGTGCCCCTTGAGGGACGGCCTATGATGCTTTGTCGCGCTCTTAGACCGCTCCAGTTCGTACATGCGGACTGGACATATTTCAACACTAACATATGTCCCCCTAGTTTCCAAGTATCTTTGTAGAAGATAGTTGAGGAACTATGTTGAAGTAGAGGTCGAGCAGAGCCTCGACTAGTAGTGGGCGAAAAAAGATTTCCGTATTCGCACCTTGGTATCTTTCCCTCCTCCTATCTCTCCCCCCCCCCCCCTTTTTATAGGGTGCGAGCAGACGTTGCTCGGACCGTATGAAAAGAGGTATTTTTGCTGGGAAAAGATCGGATCCGGGTAAGTGTTCCTTGGTGGAATGGAATGACTTCCTGCCGCTTTTTGTTTGCAAAGTATCTCGCGGAGAGATACTTGTGTAAAAGGAATCTCGAGGAGAGTGTCTTCATGAGCAGCTCCTCGATCCCCTGAGACGTGTCCGTCGATTTTTCGCTTTTTCGACATTTTTCTCAATGTTGTCTCGAGGAGGACAGATCATGGTCGTCGATCTGTCTCTGTGTGTCTCGAGTAGGGTGGTGCTCGCGCTGCGAATTGATTGCCGTGGTTAGGTAATTCGCTCTGACCTTGGGAACTGTGCCCGCTCCAGAGCGGGAGCGTGGAGGGCATAATTGGTAATTCGCCAGGCGGCCGTGATCTGGACCGTTGATCTTGGATACGTGGTCGGTCCGGATGGCGCGAGGGCATGCGTCGTTTCGTATCCCCGAGATACCCTTCTATAAATAGGTCAACACTCGGTCATTCCACACTTTTCGCAATCCGAATATTCAGAGCTAAAAAGAGAGAGCGAGGAGAGTTTCTGAGATCGACAAGCAATGTGGTCGAGACAAGTAGTGAGCGAGGAGTATTTCCGGTGTCCAGAACGCAATTTTCAGGCGAACTTTCGGCTTTTCCGGCTTCCTTTCAGGCTTCCAACCCTTACCAACTTATCAACAAGTAAGTTTCCACGTTTCCCTTACAATTTCTTGCTTTAATCCTCTCTATTTCGCTTGAATTTTCTGCTCTTTGGCTTTTCGGTTTTGGCCTTTGCATGTCGGCTTTTTCTTTTTTGATTTTTGCCTCCCGGAATGTTGTTATCTGAGTAATTGCTTGTGGACGGCGGCCTTTGAACGGCTTTGGACTTAATAAACTGTAAATGGACCCTTAGATGGACTTTTACTGAATCGAATTGTGCCAATTCGACTTGTATGCCTGTAGGAGTAGTTCCCTGTTCTTTGCTGCATACCCCTTGTCGCTTCCTCCTTAGAATAAGGCTGTAATTGTAGCTGTAGGTTTACTCTGTTTCCTCGAGCGGTTGGTCGCTCGGTTGCTCTTCAATTTTTGGTATGCGCATGCTCGCTCCGGTTTGCCTTATATACATGTGGACATGCTGCTCGATTTTTTACTTATGCTTTGAGCGATTGGTCGCTCCTTGTATGCCTGCTCGCTTCACGTATAATTTACTGTAGAGTAACTTCTTTCCTTTTCGTTTGAGATTTTTCTCCGTTCGGGAGGTCGAACATAATGAATGTACCTAAAAGGACCTCTCGGACTATCACAAACCATCCTAACTTCTCCTTTGCCCACCTTTAGGATGTCCGAGAGGAGCGACGACAGCCAGAACATATCGGCCGCTGGTGATTATGGGAGCGACCATACTACGTCGCCCGATACGTCAGACGTATCGGCGACCTTTCTCGATGATACAATAGAGGAGGTTGTCGAGGAGCCTCGTACTGAGCAAGGTGGCGGGCGGGCTGCCGAGGAGGATGAAGAGACTGAGAGTGAAGAGGACCTCTATCAGTTGGTGACCAGGAAGAGGCGTCGTACCGAAGATGATGACTTTATCGACGACCGGTCGGAGGCGGAGGGTGGTCCTTCCAACCCTGGGGTGTCCGCGGAGTTGATTACTCGCGCTGCCCAAGTCCATGGGCGTAACTATGGGGCGGTTAACGTGGTCCCTCCTGTCGACATCAGGATCGAGGAGATGGATGATACGGAGAGGCCGGAGTTAGCCTTGGCCCTTTACGAGGAGGATGAACATTCGACCCAGCGCTGGAAGGCCCCGATTCCCGTTCAGATCATCGACAGTGATGAGACGGACGATGAGAGCGAGGAGGATGACGAAGCTACCTCTCCTCGGACTAGTCCCCCTTCAAAGAGGGTCAGATTTTCTCCACAGACTACTAGGAGGGCCGTGATTACCGATGAGGAGGAGGATGAAGTTCCTCTGACGATCGGGGAAACTAACAGGAGTGAAGGTGGTCCGAGCACTAGGTCTCCTTCCTTCTCGGAAGGGCAAAGACGTGCAATTAGGGATGCGAAGAGGTTCGCACGCGAGGAGGAGTCCAGCTACCACTCTATCGATCCGACGACGATAGATTTCACTTTTCCGAGTGGGACCCGAGCACCCAATCCACTCGAGGAGCAGGAGTATGAGATGCGCCTTGCTCAGATGGCTGCGGACAAGAAGAAGGCGAAGAAGAGAGCGAGCAAGCGCTCTAAATCTGGAAAGTCAAAGAAGGCCAAGGTGGTCGAGGAGGCAGAGCCTAAAACCACTAAGGCTGCTGAGAAGAAGTTCACCAAGAGTGCCCTGCACAGTAGACCTCCCCGATCCTCAGGGCGAGAAGAACGAGGATGGCATAATCCCGACCACCTCTTCTACTGTCAAAGTCGAGGAGGTTCCCACACTTAGGTGGAAGTATTCTCTTCCTGAGAATAAGTTTGACATCCTCGTGCCCAAGGAGGATCAAACATTTTACAACGCTCCCCCTGGGTACATGGCCGTCCATTGCTTGAGCTTGGACCGAGGATGGATACTTCCATTCTGTGATGCTTTCCGGGACATCTTCAACACGCTGGGGATCGCTCCTTGGCAACTGGTACCTAGTGCCTTCGGGACTTTAATATGTTTTGGAGTCTTTTGCATGAAGAAGGGAATCGCGCTAAACTTCCACAACTTCAATCAATTGTTCCGAGTCTCGATGAGCTCCGGGAACAAGTACTTCTATTACTTCAATGCTCGGCCCGGGTTAGGCTTCATCATGGACGCTCCCAGCTCCTCGGGCTACAAGTGGTTCCATAGGTACTTCTACATCAGGAAGAGAAAGTTGCCTAACATGACCGAGGAGGAGTTGGAGTGGGGAGTGCCCAAACTTATGTTCCGGGGAAAGATAGCGGACAAACATCCTTTACCCGAGGAGTCTGATCCCTGGGTCATGGAGCTCGAGGAGCAAAATCGGGGGCCCCATCCCGAGAAGTACTTCTACTGGGGGTTGGTCCTTCAGCCACTTCCCTTTTTGGCGGGCCTTTCGCCTTATGCTTACACCGGGTATATCGGGAACCGATATACTAAAAAAGTTCTCTTCGGTAATAAGTCTTCGCATTTTTTCTTCGCTTTGCACTTGTATTTTTTTCTTTGCTTGCTTTGTTTGTTCGTGATATGTCCTCGCTTTCTTACTTTCCTCGTCGATTTCTTATTGCTCCTCGATCGTACTGACTTGCGTTTCATCTCTTGCAGCTTATTGGTTCCAGTGGATAATGTCGAAGACTTTGGCTGCAAAGGAGGAACAGAGGAGGAAGCAGAGGTTGGCCAACAAACAGACAAAGATCCTCGGTTCTTTGAACTTGACCCCTCCTCGGAATGCCGCGCATCATCGTGATGCTTTAGTGCAGGAGGGGCTCGATACTAGAGAGAACCCTGTGGAGGCCATTAAGAGGGCCGAGGAGGAGGCCGCTGCGAAGAGGGCCAAGGAGGCTAAGGAGGCCGAGGAGGAGGCCTTAAATACTATTGAGGCGGAGAAGAGGCCTGAGAGGCCTGCGGCAAAGAAGGGAGCGAGGAAGCTCAACCTTGGTGGAACCAACGAGCCTGCCCGCAAGAAGGGTAAGGTAGCCGCTTCTGGAGATGAAGTGAAGCGGCTCATTCAAATGAGCGACCTCGATAGGGCACATGAGCTGAGCATGTGCTCGCTCCAGGTACTTTTCTTCATACTTATTGTTGTAAAATTTTTCTAAGTATTGAATTTTTCTCTCCTCGCTAACTGTGTTTTCTCTTTGCAGCTCGAGAACTTGAAGGAGGCCTATGGTCAAGTTGCTGCTGATCGGGCCGATATAGGGGTCGTGATCGAGGACCTTGAGAAGAAGCTTGCTGCTTCAGACTCTAAAGCAAAGGTCTCGGAGGCTGAGGCCGGGAAGCTGAAGATTAAGGTAGAAGAGCTCGAGAAGGAGCTGTCCCGGGAGAGGTCGAGGAGCAAGAGCTTCAAGGGTGCCTACGCTACTTTATCCATCTGCATGGAGAAATTCAAGGCAAGCATCCTGTCCTTCCTCAAAGGAAGTCGAGTCGCCGCTGCTCGCGACTTCATGTCCTCGGTCACCTACAAGTTGGCCCAGAGAGACGTGCAAGTGGCGTCGCGCGAGGAGGGCTTCTTCTCCTGTGTTGGCCAGCTTAAGAGGGTCAACTTGCTTTCGGCTGACTTCGACCCTGATGATCGCGAAGACTTGCATCCCGGGCGTCGCGAGGATCTTACTCCTTACCCCGATGAGGAGATTACCGAGGAGATGCACGAGGCGTGCGAGTTCGGCGAGCTGGTGACCGACCCTGAAGTTCCTTATCCCAGCAAGCCAGCTTATCTCCCTGCCTGGGTGCCCGAGTGCTTGAGGAGCGGGATAATATATCCGTTCGAGAAGGCAGCTCTTCGGAACGCTGCCTGGGTGAAGTTAAGTGATCCGGTCCTCGGTAGGGCAGCCGACTTCATCGAGCCTGAGCTAACTATGTACCAGAAAGCGATCGAAGAGGCTCAAGCTCAGGAGCGAGACAACATTGAAGGCCCTGAAATGAGCACGGTTCGAGGAGGAGCTACAAGCGCGACCACCCCGGTCACTGAATTTACTGACAGTCGTACTCGTTAAGATCGGGGAGCCAGCTGCTTGAAGACCGAGTATGCTCGGTCATGTTGTAATCTTCTCCATTTCTGTACTTGGTTTTATTTTCGAACAATTTTCATTTGGCCCTTTGAGGCACTCCTCGAAACAAATATGTTTGTAACATAATTTTCTCTGTTGTTGTTTCTTCGCTACTCTTTTCTTTCAATAAAATGCATTGCTCTTCGCTTTCTTATTTATACTTGTGTTCTTACTAATTCCAACTTTTGTTATGACGTATAACTTGGATATAGTAGTTAAACACGTATAAGTTAGAATCGAGAACCAATGTTCTCCGCTACAAGCTCTTCGAACTATCAATGTAGATTCTTCGCTTCTCAATCGTTTCGACCACTAGGAAAGAATACTAAGTGTTGAACTTAGAAAAATTTCAAGCGTTGAGTTAGAAAGACTGGAAGTTGCTCTCCTCGATTTCTTCCGTCTCCTCGCTTTTTCTTCTTTGAAAGGTATCCTGATAAATTCTCTATAGAGTTTAGAGAGCGGGAGGGTTCCCTTAATCATGGAAATCGAATAGCTTGTAGTCGGTTAAGTAGCTTTTCTCGATCGAGTAGTCTTATTTTTTGAGTATAGTAGCTCTATACTTGAACATTTTCTTGTTGAAAGATAGACATTGTATTGATTTGTCGGAAATGCAATTACAATGGGGGCTCTTCGGCCAGCTGTGCTTACAACCACTTCTTAACCACAAGAAAGGGTGCCTCTCACTTGACCTCTGTGAGGAATCCTCCTCGGTCAGTGCCTCGACATAGGCCTTTCAAAAAGCTTTTTTCCTCCCTACAACTTCAAGCGTAAAAGCTAATGGAGGTTAGAGTATTCCCAATGATTCTTAGTACTCTTCCCTCCATGTCTTGAAGACGATAACATTCCATTGGACCTTGCGTTCAATTATCTTGTAGGGGGCTTCCCAATTGGTTGCATCTTCCCAACTTTGCCCAAAAATGTCTGCTCTTTCGGAGTACTAGGTCTCCTACTTGGAAGTTTCTCTCTCTCACCACGCCTTTGTTGTAGGTCTTCGCGATAAGTGCTTGATATCTGAGGATATTGGCTAAGGCGTTGGTCCCCTCGCTTCATGAGGTGTCTCCAGGTCGAAGAGTCGCTCTGTAGATTGTCTCGGGTTGATACCCTGGATTCTGAGGGTTTTCCACCCCGCCACTTCTGCTGGTATGACCGCCTCGGACCCGTAACTAGCGAGAAGGGAGTCTCTCTTGTAGCGGTTTTTGA
>JAHHQI010000607.1:0-11183 GCA_028274465.1 Plantago ovata | reverse complement strand
ACAACTCATTCTTTACATGGGATGTATCTTTCATCTACCTAAAGCAATAGAACGTGAACGAATGAATCATAGACAACTAATCTAGTTTGTAAGGGTAATGGAAATGGGAGTTTCAGCTATAGTACTTGTATTTAGTTCTCTCCTATCTTTGAAGAAGTGGATATCATAATGGAACACTTAAATAGCAATCTTCTAACTATCTAGTGATCTATTGGTTGTCTAGTAGTTGTTCCGTGCATACAACTCATTCTTTACATGGCATTGTATTTTTCTCTACATAAGCAATAGAAAGTGCATGAATGAATCATCTAGTTAGTAAGCACAATAGATAGGTTATGTCAATGGACTCTTTAAACTTTCTCATTAAGAAAGCAAGGGAACTTCTTATTTGATTGTTATATAACTCTAGTACTGTAGTGAGTTCACGCCGATGTTTGAGGAAAGGGAAATCATAATGGAACACTCTAAATAGCAATGCAACTAATCTAGTGATCTAGAAGTTGATCTAGTAGTTGTTCCTGTGCATACAATCATTCTTTACATGCATTGTATCTTCATCAACATAAAGCAATAGAAAGTGCATGAATGAATCATCTAGTTTAGTAAGCACATAGATAGGTTAGTTTCATGGACTCTTTAACTTTCTCATTAAGAAAGCAAGGAACTTCTTATTGATTGTTATATAACTCTAGTACTTGTAGTTAGTTCTCTCCTATGTTTGCGGAAACTATATCAATAACGGAACACTTATATAGCAATCTAACTAATCTAGTGATCTAGTTTTTGTTCTCGATAAAGGGAAGACATACAACTCATTCTTTACATGGATTGTATCTTTCATCTACCTCAAGCAATAGAAAGTGAACGAATGAATCAATAGACAACTAATCTATTTGTAAGGGTATGGAAAGGTTAGTTTCAGCTATAGTACTTGTAGTTAGTTCTCTCTATCTTTGAAGAAATGGATATCATAATGGAACACTCTAAATAGCAATCTAACTAATCTAGTGATCTATTGGTGAGTCTAGTAGTTGTTCCGTGCATACAACTCATTCTTTACATGGCATTGTATCTTTCATCTACATAAAGCAATAGAAAGTGCATGAATGAATCATCTAGTTAGTAAGCACAATAGATAGGTTATTGTCAATGGACTCTTTAACTTTCTCATTAAGAAGCAAGGGAACTTCTTATTTGATGTGTATATAACTCTAGTACTTGTAGTTAGTTCACTCCTATGTTGAGGAAGGGAAATCATAATGGAACACTCTAAATAGCAAGCAACTAATCTAGTGATCTAGAAGGATCTAGTAGTTGTTCTGTGCATACAACTCATTCTTTACATGACATTGTATCTTTCATCAACATAAAGCAATAGAAAATGCATGAATGAATCATCTAGTTAGTAAGCACAATAGATAGGTTAGTTTCAATGGACTCTTTAACTTTCTCATTAAGAAAGCAAGGGAACTTCTTATTTGATTGTGTATATAACTCTAGTACTTGTAGTTAGTTCTCTCCTATGTTTGCGGAAAGGTATATCATAACGGAACACTCTATATAGCAATCTAACTAATCTAGTGATCTAGTTGTTGTTCTAGATAAAGGGAAGACATACAACTCATTCTTTACATGGGATTGTATCTTTCATCTACCTAAAGCAATAGAAAGTGAACGAATGAATCAATAGACAACTAATCTAGTTTGTAAGGGTAATGGAAAGGTTAGTTTCAGCTATAGTACTTGTAGTTAGTTCTCTCCTATCTTTGAAGAAATGGATATCATAATGGAACACTCTAAATAGCAATCTAACTAATCTAGTGATCTATTGGTTGATCTAGTAGTTGTTCTGTGCATACAACTCATTCTTTACATGGCATTGTATCTTTCATCTACATAAAGCAATAGAAAGTGCATGAATGAATCATCTAGTTAGTAAGCACAATAGATAGGTTATTGTCAATGGACTCTTTAACTTTCTCATTAAGGAAGCAAGGGAACTTCTTATTTGATTGTGTATATAACTCTAGTACTTGTAGTTAGTTCACTCCTATGTTTGAGGAAAGGGAAATCATAATGGAACACTCTAAATAGCAATGTAAGTAATCTAGTTATCTAGAAGTTGATCTAGTAGTTGTTCTGTGCTTACAACTCATTCTTTACATGGCATTGTATCTTTCATCTACATAAAGCAATAGAAAGTGCATGAATGAATCATCTAGTTAGTAAGCACAATAGATAGGTTATTGTCAATGGACTCTTTAACTTTCTCATTAAGGAAGCAAGGGAACTTCTTATTTGATTGTGTATATAACTCTAGTACTTGTAGTTAGTTCACTCCTATGTTTGAGGAAAGGGAAATCATAATGGAACACTCTAAATAGCAATGTAACTAATCTAGTTATCTAGAAGTTGATCTAGTAGTTGTTCTGTGCATACAACTCATTCTTTACATGGCATTGTATCTTTCATCAACATAAAGCAATAGAAAGTGCATGAATGAATCATCTAGTTAGTAAGCACAATAGATAGGTTAGTTTCAATGGACTCTTTATCTTTCTCATTAAGAAAGCAAGGGAACTTCTTATTTGATTGTGTATATAACTCTAGTACTTGTAGTTAGTTCTCTCCTATGTTTGCGGAAAGGTATATCATAACGGAACACTCTATATAGCAATCTAACTAATCTAGTGATCTAGTTGTTGTTCTAGATAAAGGGAAGACATACAACTCATTCTTTACATGGGATTGTATCTTTCATCTACCTAAAGCAATAAAAAGTGAACGAATGAATCAATAGACAACTAATCTAGTATGTAAGGGTAATGGAAAGGTTAGTTTCTGCTATAGTACTTGTAGTTAGTTCTCTCCTATCTTTGAAGAAATGGATATTATAATGGATAACTCTAAATAGCAATCTAACTAATCTAGTGATCTATTGGTTGATCTAGTAGTTGTTCCGTGCATACAACTCATTCTTTACATGGCATTGTATCTTTCATCTACATAAAGCAATAGAAAGTGCATGAATGAATCATCTAGTTAGTAAGCACAATAGATAGGTTATTGTCAATGGACTCTTTAACTTTCTCATTAAGGAAGCAAGGGAACTTCTTATTTGATTGTGTGTGTAACTCTAGTACTTGTAGTTAGTTCACTCCTATGTTTGAGGAAAGGGAAATCGTAATGGAACACTCTAAATAGCAATGTAACTAATCTAGTTATCTAGAAGTTGATCTAGTAGTTGTTCTGTGCATACAACTCATTCTTTACATGGCATTGTATCTTTCATCAACATAAAGCAATAGAAAGTGCATGAATGAATCATCTAGTTAGTAACCATAATAGATAGGTTAGTTTCAATGGACTCTTTAACTTTCTCATTAAGAAAGCAAGGGAACTTCTTATTTCATTGTGTATATATAACTCTAGTACTTGTAGTTAGTTCTCTCCAATGTTTGCGGAAAGGGATATCATAACGGACCACTCTATATAGCAATCTAACTAATCTAGTGATCTAGTTGTTGCTCTAGATAAAGGGAAGACATACAACTCATTCTTTACATGGGATTGTATCTTACATTTACCTAAAGCAATAGAAAATGAATGAATGAATCAATAGACAACTAATCTAGTTTGTAAGGGTAATGGAAAGGTTAGTCTCAGATATAATACTTGTAGTTAGTTCTCTCCAATGTTTGAGGAAAGGAATATCATAATGGTACTCTCTTAATAGCAATCTAACTAATCTAATGATCTAGTAGTTGTTCTATACATAAAACTCATTCTTTAAATGGCATTGTATCTTTCATTTACATAAAGCAATAGAAAGTGGATGAATGAATCATCTAGTTAGTAAGCACAATAGATAGGTTAGTTTCAATGGACTCTTTAACTTGCTCATTAAGGAAGCAAGGGAACTTCTTATTTGATTGTGTATATAACTCCAGTACTTGTAGTTAGTTCTCTCCTATGTTTGCAGAAAGGGATATCATAATGGAACACTCTATATAGTATTCTAACTAATCTAGTGATCTAGTTGTTGTTCTATATAAAGGGAAGACATACAACTCATTATTTACATGGGTTTGTATCTTTCATCTACCTAAAGCAATAGAGAGTGAATGAATGAATCAATAGACAACTAATCTAGTTTGTAAGGGTAATGGAAAGGTTAGTTTGAGCTATAGTACTTGTAGTTAGTTCTCTCCTATGTTTATGGAAAGGGATATCATAACGGAATACTCTATATAGCAATCTAACTAATCTAGTGATCAAGTTGTTGTTCTAGATAGAGGGAAGACATACAACTCATTATTTACATGGGATTGTATCTTTCATCTACCTAAAGTAATAAAAGTGAATGAATGAATCAATACACAACTAATCTAGTTTGTAAGGGTAATGGAAAGGTTAGTTTGAGCTATAGTACTTGTAGTTAGTTCTCTCCTATGTTTGAGGAAAGGGATATCATAATGGAACACTCTAAATAGCAATCTAACTATTCTAGTGATCTAGTTGTTGAACTAGTTGTTGTTCTAGATAAAGGGAAGACATACAACTAATTCTTTACATGGGATTGTATCTTTCATCTACCTAAAGCAATAGAAAGTGGATGAATGAATCACCTAGTTTTGTTTTTACTAAATCGAACATATATTATTAAAGGGAAAAGAGTACAAAGCATACAAAATAAAAATCCTCAAGTAACCCACATGCGGGTTACAAGTGAAACAAACGAAAACGAGTGAAACAAACGCAATCAAAATTACAAAGCCGTGTTCCAAAACGGAAACAACAACTTTGAAAGAGCATCAACTATGTGTTACAAAACAATGAAATCTCGGCTGGAAAGGCCAACTTGTGTACAGCGCGTCCGGCCTTAAGCAAGGGAGTAGGTCAGCAGGCGCGTGCATATGGTAGAGCTATCACCTGAGACTAATGGCCAGCAACAGAGAACAACAGATTTTTGACCGGTTCCGGTAGGAGAAAGTAGATCCGAGATCTGAAAATGTACTACAGGCGCGTCCGGTATCGGAAAAGGTTGATTCCGGTGACCCTGGAACCACCTTGAAGTGAGGAAGAGGATGAGTAGGTGCGTGCCTATGTATGAGCTGCCACCTGAGACTGAAAGCCAGAAACAGAGAACAACAGATTCTGGTAGAAGAAAGTAGATCTGAGATCTAAAACTCTGCTACGGGCGCGTCCGGTGTCGGAAAAGGATGATTCCGGTGACCCTGAAACCACCTTGAAGTGAGGAAGAGGATAGGTAGGCGCGTGCCTATGGATGAGGTGGCACCTGAGAATGAAAGGCAGAAACAGAGAACAGCAGATTCTTGACCGGTTCTGGAAGAAGAAAGTAGATCTGAGATCTAAAAATCCACTACGGGCGCGTCCGGTGTCGGAAAAGGGTTATTCTGGTGGCCCTGGAACCCCCTTGATGTGGGGAAGAGGATGAATAGGCGCGTGCCAAAGGTTGAGCTCTCACCGGAGACAGAGAGCCAGAAACAGAGAGTAGCTAATTCTTGACAGATTTCGGTAGAAGAAAGTAGATCTGAGATCTAAAAATCTGCTACCGGCGCGTCCAAGCTCCAAATTTCACAAACTTGGTATGTCTGGAAAGCTCTGGAAACAAGGAAAAAGAAGATGAGGGGCGTGGCTATAACATCTCAACCACCAGAGACTGGTGGCCGGAGTAAGATCAGCGAAAATCTGGACATCTAAACATGCTTGCTGAAGGAGAGCATGTTTAGAGAGAATCTTCTCTAGAGAGAAGATTTTTGGGGGCGAAATTTCTACATTTTTTAATCGTTTGCTTTCCAATCACCTAGTTAGTAAGCACAATAGATAGGTTGGTTTCAATGGACTCTTTAACTTGCTCATTAAGGAAGCAAGGGAACTTCTTATTTGATTGTGTATATAACTCTAGTACTTGTAGTTAGTTCTCTCCTATGTTTGCGGAAAGGTATATTATAACGGAACACTCTATATAGCAATCTAACTAATCTAGTGATCTAGTTGTTGTTCTAGATAAAGGGAAGATAAACCAATGAGGTTTAGCTCAATTGGTTAGACTGAGGTGTCATGACACTAGAGGTCATAGGTTCAATTCTCGTCAAGTGCGGGATTATTTATAGTTTATTATACTAGCTTTGTAATGCTACTTGTAAAATTGTAATGGTTCGATTATTAAAAAAAAGATAAAGGGAAGACATACAACTCATTCTTTACATGGGATTGTATCTTTCATCTACCTAAAGCAATAGAAAGTGAACGAATGAATAAATAGACAACTAATCTAGTTTGTAAGGGTAATGGAAAGGTTAGTTTCAGCTATAGTACTTGTAGTTAGTTCTCTCCTATCTTTGAAGAAATGGATATCATAATGGAACACTCTAAATAGCAATCTAACTAATCTAGTGATCTATTGGTTGATCTAGTAGTTGTTCCGTGCATACAACTCATTCTTTACATGGCATTGTATCTTTCATCTACATAAAGCAATAGAAAGTACATGAATGAATCATCTAGTTAGTAAGCACAATAGATAGGTTATTGTCAATGGACTCTTTAACTTTCTCATTAAGGAAGCAAGGGAACTTCTTATTTGATTGTGTATATAACTCTAGTACTTGTAGTTAGTTCACTCCTATGTTTGAGGAAAGGGAAATCATAATGGAACACTCTAAATAGCAATGCAACTAATCTAGTGATCTAGAAGTTGATCTAGTAGTTGTTCTGTGCATACAACTCATTCTTTACATGACATTGTATCTTTCATCAACATAAAGCAATAGAAAGTGCATGAATGAATCATCTAGTTAGTAAGCACAATAGATAGGTTAGTTTCAATGGACTCTTTAACTTTCTCATTAAGAAAGTAAGGGAACTTCTTATTTGATTGTGTATATAACTCTAGTACTTGTAGTTAGTTCTCTCCTATGTTTGCGGAAAGGTATATCATAACGGAACACTCTATATAGCAATCTAACTAATCTAGTGATCTAGTTGTTGTTCTAGATAAAGGGAAGACATACAACTCATTCTTTACATGGGATTGTATCTTTCATCTACCTAAAGCAATAGAAAGTGAACGAATGAATCAATAGACAACTAATCTAGTTTGTAAGGGTAATGGAAAGGTTAGTTTCAGCTATAGTACTTGTAGTTAGTTCTCTCCTATCTTTGAAGAAATGGATATCATAATGGAACACTCTAAATATCAATCTAACTAATCTAGTGATCTATTGGTTGATCCAGTAGTTGTTCTGTGCATACAACTCATTCTTTACATGGCATTGTATCTTTCATCTACATAAAGCAATAGAAAGTGCATGAATGAATCATCTAGTTAGTAAGCACAATAGATAGGTTATTGTCAATGGACTCTTTAACTTTCTCAGTAAGGAAGCAAGGGAACTTCTTATTTGATTGTGTATATAACTCTAGTACTTGTAGTTAGTTCACTCCTATGTTTGAGGAAAGGGAAATCATAATGGAACACTCTAAATAGCAATGTACCTAAACTAGTTATCTAGAAGTTGATCTAGTAGTTGTTCTGTGCATACAACTCATTCTTTACATGGCATTGTATCTTTCATCAACATAAAGCAATAGAAAGTGCACGAATGAATCATCTAGTTAGTAAGCACAATAGATAGGTTAGTTTCAATGGACTCTTTAAGTTTCTCATTAAGAAACAAGGGAACTTCTTATTTGATTGTGTATATAACTCTAGTACTTGTTAGTTCTCTCCTATGTTTGCGGAAAGGTATATCATAACGGAACACTCTATATAGCAATCTAACTAATCTAGTGATCTAGTTGTTGTTCTAGATAAAGGGAAGACATACAACTCATTCTTTACATGGGATTGTATCTTTCATCTACCTAAAGCAATAGAAAGTGAACGAATGAATCAATAGACAACTAATCTAGTTTGTAAGGGTAATGGAAAGGTTAGTTTCAGCTATAGTACTTGTAGTTATTTCTCTCCTATCTTTGAAGAAATGGATATCATAATGGAACACTCTAAATAGCAATCTAACTAATCTAGTGATCTATTGGTTGATCTAGTAGTTGTTCTGTGCATACAACTCATTCTTTACATGGCATTGTATCTTTCATCTACATAAAGCAATAGAAAGTGCATGAATGAATCATCTAGTTAGTAAGCACAATAGATAGGTTATTGTCAATGGACTCTTTAACTTTCTCATTAAGGAAGCAAGGGAACTTCTTATTTGATTGTGTATATAACTCTAGTACTTTTAGTTAGTTCACTCCTATGTTTGAGGAAAGGGAAATCATAATGGAACACTCTAAATAGCAATGTAACTAAACTAGTTATCTAGAAGTTGATCTAGTAGTTGTTCTGTGCATACAACTCATTCTTTACATGGCATTGTATCTTTCATCAACATAAAGCAATAGAAAGTGCACGAATGAATCATCTAGTTAGTAAGCACAATAGATAGGTTAGTTTCAATGGACTCTTTAACTTTCTCATTAAGAAAGCAAGGGAACTTCTTATTTGATTGTGTATATAACTCTAGTACTTGTAGTTAGTTCTCTCCTATGTTTGCGGAAAGGTATATCATAACGGAACACTCTATATAGCAATCTAACTAATCTAGTGATCTAGTTGTTGTTCTAGATAAAGGGAAGACATACAACTCATTCTTTACATGGGATTGTATCTTTCATCTACCTAAAGCAATAGAAAGTGAACGAATGAATCAATAGACAACTAATCTAGTTTGTAAGGGTAATGGAAAGGTTAGTTTCTGCTATAGTACTTGTAGTTACTTCTCTCCTATCTTTGATGAAATGGATATCATAATGGAACACTCTAAATAGCAATCTAACTAATCTAGTGATCTATTGGTTGATCCAGTAGTTGTTCTGTGCATACAACTCATTCTTTACATGGCATTGTATCTTTCATCTACATAAAGCAATAGAAAGTGCATGAATAAATCATCTAGTTAGTAAGCACAATAGATAGGTTATTGTCAATGGACTCTTTAACTTTCTCATTAAGGAAGCAAGGGAACTTCTTATTTGATTGTGTATATAACTCTAGTACTTGTAGTTAGTTCACTCCTATGTTTGAGGAAAGGGAAATCATAATGGAACACTCTAAATAGCAATGCAACTAATCTAGTGATCTAGAAGTTGATCTAGTAGTTGTTCTGTGCATACAACTCATTCTTTACATGACATTGTATCTTTCATCAACATAAAGCAATAGAAAGTGCATGAATGAATCATCTAGTTAGTAAGCACAATAGATAGGTTAGTTTCAATGGACTCTTTAACTTTCTCATTAAGAAAGCAAGGGAACTTCTTATTTGATTGTGTATATAACTCTAGTACTTGTAGTTAGTTCTCTCCTATGTTTGCGGAAAGGTATATCATAACGGAACACTCTATATAGCAATCTAACTAATCTAGTGATCTAGTTGTTGTTCTAGATAAAGGGAAGACATACAACTCATTCTTTACATGGGATTGTATCTTTCATCTACCTAAAGCAATAGAAAGTGAACGAATGAATCAATAGACAACTAATCTAGTTTGTAAGGGTAATGGAAAGGTTAGTTTCAGCTATAGTACTTGTAGTTAGTTCTCTCCTATCTTTGAAGAAATGGATATCATAATGGAACACTCTAAATATCAATCTAACTAATCTAGTGATCTATTGGTTGATCCAGTAGTTGTTCTGTGCATACAACTCATTCTTTACATGGCATTGTATCTTTCATCTACATAAAGCAATAGAAAGTGCATGAATGAATCATCTAGTTAGTAAGCACAATAGATAGGTTATTGTCAATGGACTCTTTAACTTTCTCATTAAGGAAGCAAGGGAACTTCTTATTTGATTGTGTATATAACTCTAGTACTTGTAGTTAGTTCACTCCTATGTTTGAGGAAAGGGAAATCATAATGGAACACTCTAAATAGCAATGTAACTAATCTAGTGATCTAGAAGTTGATCTAGTAGTTGTTCTGTGCATACAACTCATTCTTTACATGGCATTGTATCTTTCATCAACATAAAGCAATAGAAAGTGCATGAATGAATCATCTAGTTAGTAAGCACAATAGATAGGTTAGTTTCAATGGACTCTTTAACTTTCTCATTAAGAAAGCAAGGGAACTTCTTATTTGATTGTGTATATAACTCTAGTACTTGTAGTTAGTTCTCTCCTATGTTTGCGGAAAGGTATATCATAACGGAACACTCTATATAGCAATCTAACTAATCTAGTGATCTAGTTGTTGTTCTAGATAAAGGGAAGACATACAACTCATTCTTTACATGGGATTGTATCTTTCATCTACCTAAAGCAATAGAAAGTGAACGAATGAATCAATAGACAACTAATCTAGTTTGTAAGGGTAATGGAAAGGTTAGTTTCTGCTATAGTACTTGTAGTTACTTCTCTCCTATCTTTGATGAAATGGATATCATAATGGAACACTCTAAATAGCAATCTAACTAATCTAGTGATCTATTGGTTGATCCAGTAGTTGTTCCGTGCATACAACTCATTCTTTACATGGCATTGTATCTTTCATCTACATAAAGCAATAGAAAGTGCATGAATAAATCATCTAGTTAGTAAGCACAATAGATAGGTTATTGTCAATGGACTCTTTAAATTTCTCATTAAGGAAGCAAGGGAACTTCTTATTTGATTGTGTATATAACTCTAGTACTTGTAGTTAGTTCACTCCTATGTTTGAGGAAAGGGAAATCATAATGGAACACTCTAAATAGCAATGCAACTAATCTAGTGATCTAGAAGTTGATCTAGTAGTTGTTCTGTGCATACAACTCATTCTTTACATGGCATTGTATCTTTCATCAACATAAAGCAATAGAAAGTGCATGAATGAATCATCTAGTTAGTAAGCACAATAGATAGGTTAGTTTCAATGGACTCTTTAACTTTCTCATTAAGAAAGCAAGGGAACTTCTTATTTGATTGTGTATATAACTCTAGTACTTGTAGTTAGTTCTCTCCTATGTTTGCGGAAAGGTATATCATAACGGAACACTCTATATAGCAATCTAACTAATCTAGTGATCTAGTTGTTGTTCTAGATAAAGGGAAGACATACAACTCATTCTTTACATGGGATTGTATCTTTCATCTACCTAAAGCAATAGA
>JAHHQI010000606.1:0-11188 GCA_028274465.1 Plantago ovata | reverse complement strand
CGTCCACGGAGATCACCAGCTTCCACTATATTATATCAATCCCAATTACAAGTCCCTAACAGTAGCAAGAAACAAGAACAAAATCTGTCTCTCAAAGCTAGAACCTATAATCTATATAATATCACCCTTCGAAGTAGTCGAACCGGGTCTTCAAGCTGTGTTGTTATGTCTCCAGATCTGGTTATGAGCATGCAATAATCACCCCTTTATATAGCCTTCAATTTGCAGCTATACCTAAAGGAATTCGAATAGGAATTGAATTCAAATAGGAATTGATTTCCTAATGGAGACAATTACCTTTTCCTGATTGCATTCGGAAACAGTTGTTGAGATAACACCTCACAAATCTCCACCTTTAGCTCAACACCAACGACCTCTGTATCCCTGAAGTTAGGACACACCCCTTTGCATCTCTAAGGTTAAGACACGTCCCCATGTGTCTCTAAGGTTAAGATACGCCCCCATGTACCTCTAAGGTTAAGATACGCCCCCATATGCACCTTTAAGGTTAAGATGCCTCCCCATTCCCATCCCTGCGGTTAGGATGAACCCCTTCTTGTTTTGACACCCACAAGTTGCAGGCAAAACCTGAACTTTGGTCCTGGAAGCGCCTTAGTCATAGCATCCGAAGCATTCAACGACGTATGAATCTTCTTTATCTTCACAACTCCCTTGGCAATGATATCTCTGATGAAGAAAAACCTTACATCAATGTGTTTTGTCCTTTCATGATAAACATGATGCTTAGTCAACATAATAGCACTTTGATTGTCACAGTGAATATTCACATGATCCTGTTGGACAACCAACTCATTCAATAATCCACCCAACCAGATAGCTTCCTTAACTCCTTCAGTGATAGCCATGAACTCCGCCTCTGTTGTAGATAATGCAACCACAGACTGCTGACTTGCTTTCCAACTAACTGTCGTGCCAAACAAAGTAAACACATACCCAGTGATAGACTTTCTTCCATTCAAGTTCCCTGCAAAATCTGCATCCACATATCCAACCAATGGATTCTGCAAGTCATTGCTTTTCTTGAACCCCAGTCCCATCATCCTTGTGCCACTTAAGTATCTGAGAACATCCTTCACAACATCCCAATGCCTTCTCCCAGGATTCCCCATGTATCTGCTAATAACACTCATAGCATATGCAAGATCAGGCCTGCAACAAATCATAGTATACATAATACTTCCAACTGCACTTGCATAAGGTACTATAGACATAATCCTTGCTTTAGCATCATCCTTAGGACATTGTTCCTCAGATAACTTCACCCCAGGTGCAATAGGGGTAACCACACTACTGCAATTTGACATATTGAACTTGGCTAGAACCTTCATGAGATAACTAGGCTGAGATAGAAACCGATTCTTCTCTTTCTTGTCCCTAGTGATATCCATCCCAAGAATTCTACTTGCATCCCCAAGATCCTTCATCTCAATTCTTCCCGCAGCTTCCCTTTAAGTGTTTCAATCTCCTCCATTGACCTGCTAGTAATCAACATATCATCAACATACGAGATCCTTCCATCTACACTCTCCTGAAACTCATCATCAAGAGCTTCATATTCAATACCTGAGTATTCTGGGACCTGATTATAAACCTGTTGTTCTGGAGTTCCGGTCAGGGTTGCCTCAACCCCTTGTCCAACACCTAGTGTATCAACCTGCTCCATAGCCCAAACAACTTCTCCTGGTGTTATATCAGTTTCATCCTCAGACTCCACCTCAACTGAAATTCCCTGTGCATATCCTTGATCTCTTGTATGCTGATAGTTTGAAGTTTCACCAACTTCCTCATCAAGTCGATCATCACCATCTGACTCTGAGCTACTACTAGACTCCTCATTCACTGGTAATATAGGCTCAGCATCCGCAACATCATCCTCCACTGTGGGCTCCACCTGAGAGTGAACTCTCTCATCTTCTAACTCAATTCTGGTATTTTCTGCAGAGTCGAGGTTGAGTGCGGGGTTGGGTGAACCCCCTCTGTCAACACCTGCCTGCTTGTCCTTCAGAGGTAACACATCTTCATTAAATTGGACATCCCTGCTTATAATACACTTTCCCTTTCCAGGTTCTATGCACCAAAGCTTATATCATTTAACCCCCTTTGGGTAACCAATAAGATACACCTCAATGCTCTAGCTTCCAACTTATATTGCTTGATATGTGCTAAAGCCAAGCAACCAAACACCTTGAGTTTTGAATAGTCCCCAGTTGTTCCAGTCCATACTTGATCCGACGTCTTAAACTCCAAAGAAACAGCTGGACTCTTATTGATAAGTATTGTTGTTGTAACCATAGCTTCTCCCCAGAAACCTTTGCTTACCCCAGAACTCAGTAACATACACCTAGCTCTCTCCAATAGAGTTCTATTCATTCTTTCCGCAACTCCATTCTGTTGTGGTGTACCTGCAACTGTTCTGTGTCTAGTAATACCCTTCTCTTTACAGAAATTAGTAAACTCAGTAGATAAGAACTCCAATCCATTATCAGTCCTGAGATACTTCAATGATCTTCCTGATTGATTCTCTACCTAAGCTAACCATTCCTTGAACTGATTAAATGCTTGATCCTTAGACTTCAGAATATAAACCCAGACCTTCCTTGAATAATCATCTATGAATGAGATGAAATATTTACCTCCACCTTGAGTGAGTCTCCTAGATGGTCCCCATAAATCTGAATGCACATAATCCAAGTTAGCTTTAGTAGTATGCTTCCCTGTGTTGAAACTGGTCTTGTGCGCCTTCCCCATCACACATGTCTCACAGAATGGTAACTTAGTGAACTTGTCTCCTCCAAGTAATCCCTTCTTGGTAAGTTCCTTCAATCCTTTCTCTCCACGATGGCCAAGCCTCTTGTGCCATAGATATGTGTTGTCATTTCCATGAACTGCTGCACTTTCTCCAGCTACTGTGTTACCAGAAAATAGTATAGACCATTCTTCTTAACACCTTCCAGCAAGGTTGTCTGAGGTGTTGACCCAACACCCCCCTAAACCCCGTGCTTAACTCGCAGAACACCATGACTACAACTCCATGAATATCCCATAGCATCAAATTGACCAAGTGAGATCAGATTTCTCCTCAAATCAGGTATGTACCTTACACCAGTTAAAAATCTAACAGTTCCATCATGCAACTTCAATTTAACATCACCAATGCCTTTGACCATGCATGACTGATTGTTCCCCAAAAGTACAGTTCCACCTTTCCCATATTTGAAGTTTGTAAACCATTCTTTAACTGGATTCATATGAAATGAGCACCCAGAATCAAGTATCCAAGATAAGTCTATATTAGAAGTAGAGACTGTAAGTACCTCTGAGATGTCAAAAGATTGTGTAGCCTGTGCAATGTCCACTGTTCCTGCCTCTCCCCCAGATTTCTTTGGCTTCATGTTGTTCCACACAGGGCAATCCTTCTTGAGATGTCCCTTATTGTGACAGTGATAGCACCTCCTGTGCTCCACAGTATCTGATGACCTCTTACTCTCTTGCTTCTTATATTTCTCCTTTGGTAATCTTTCCCTTGAAGAACCCTTCTTGGAACCATGGTACTTCATAGCAAGACTCTCAGCCGAATGTCCACCTTCCTGAAGATTCTTCTGCTTATGGAACTCCCTAGTCTTCAATGATTCCCGTACCAAATCCAAAGTTACTTCAACATTACCAAACATCAACGAATCTCTGAAGTTCTCATAGGAGTTGGGCAGGGAGTTGAGCAACACCATAGCTTTGTCTGCGTCTGTTGTCTTGTCACCAACATTCTCCAAGTGAGTTGTGATCTTATCAAACTCTGCTAATTGCTCCAATATCGACCTCCCTTCAACCATCCTAAAACCAAGAAACTTCTGCTTGAGATACATCATCTGGGCTGATGATTTCCCAATATAACTTTTCAAGTTTATCCCAGATTTCTTTTGCATCAGTACACTTGATAACCTCCCTCAATGCTTCGTCGCCTCAATGAGTGAATTAGTGTATTGAATGCCTTCTTCTTGATTTCCTTCTTCTTTGCATCGTCTTTAATATCTGTAAGACCTTCATCCCCCATTAGAGCATCGTCAGCTCCATAATCCAATAACAAGGCCTTAACCCTCAGTTTCCACAGGCTGAAATCTGTGTGCTTCGTCAGCTTCTCAATCTCGACTTTAGTTGACGACATTGCTTATATCAAGCTTTGGATTCTCCCGGTAAATTCCTTCGACCTTTCTTCCCACAGACGAGCCAATTGTTGAGTTCGATTCAACAATAGTCGATTATACCTAATCACAAAAGCTCACAACACAACTAAACCACCAAGAACCAGCTGCACCAATCAAACACATACTCAAGCAACCAAAACAGAAAACAGAGCAAGAACGATAAGCAAGAAAGACACAAGAGTTTAACGTGGTTCGGTTGTAAATAACCTACGTCCACGGAGATCACCAGCTTCCACTATATTATATCAATCCCAATTACAAGTCCCTAACAGTATGCAAGAAACAAGAACAAATCTGTCTCTCAAAGCTAGAACCTATAATCTATATAATATCACCCTTCGAAGTAGTCGAACCGGGTCTTCAAGCTGTGTTGTTATGTCTCCAGATCTGGTTATGAGCATGCAATAATCACCCCTTTATATAGCCTTCAATTTGCAGCTATACCTAAAGGAATTCGAATAGGAATTGAATTCAAATAGGAATTGATTTCCTAATGAAGACAATTACCTTTTCCTGATTGCATTCGGAAACAATTGTTGAGATAACACCTCACAAATGATAGTGACGAATTCAGATTCATAGCAACTATCCAACTTCAGTTTCAATAAAATCATCAATATCAACACCATAAGTTCAAGAAACCTGAAGGTATAATATCGACACAAAACTAAGTGAGCCATACGAAAGGGGTAGTAGCAGAATTTATCATCATCGTCACCATCAAAGATCCACTTGCTAGCTAGCAATGAAGAAACCTAGTGGTACTAGTTAGAAGATCCTAATGTTTCCAGCTGATGGTCACTTATTCCATTTTCTAGACCTAGCCAAAACATTCTTGAAACAAAAATACTTCCACATATACTTTGCTAAACCTTAATCAATTTCTCAATCAACATCATGATTCAACAACTATGCAATATTGTGCTTGTTGTAATCCATTTGCACTTATATCAACTGCCTCCGCAATTTGCACACCACAGAGAATGTTGTCCCATCTTAATTTTACCCTCCCCTCCACGAGACCTTCCAAACTGCATATACCGCCATCTCAGAGATAGCTACCACTTTAAACCCGGATCTTGTTATAGTGTATGATCTTTTTTCAACCATGGGTTGCATACTGCTCTCCATCACATAGGAGCTTATTAAATAATTAGTACACTCGAGGTTAATTATATTATGAGCAATAAATAATTAAGAAATAATAATGGAGTGTGTACTTTGGTGCCCCGGTCAGTTATAGCTATGCCCATGAACTCGGTCAGCCTTGATGACAAGTGTTATTCTCAGGCAGTTGTTTGTTGTATGGAGGCTCCACAACTCGCGAAAGAAGAGATTGCCAGAGGCTACAAGGAAGGTGATTGTCAACAAGAGTCGACAATGAAAAAGGGATGAGGCAAAAATCGACAGAATTGAATAACAAAATGAAAATGAAGAGGACATGGATCAAGTGGCTGAGGAGCTATGAAGTACAAGGTTTAAATGAACAACCAACAAAAAAAACAAAAAAAAAAAAAGTGCGTAACTTATTCAAGCTAAAAGACTGAGGAAGTACGTTGTTAAGTATGAACTACACATAATAATTAGCAAAATATTATCTTTATCCTTTCAGTCTATCTTAATGTAATTCAATGGATGACTCAAAAGTACCTTCTTCATATTGTTGCAGCTTGTCCTCATTGCTCTGTGGAACTACAACTACAGATGCCAAAGCTCAATATTTCCCTTAAATTTGTTAGCAGCAATCTTCAGGTAAAATCTCAATAATACACAACACATCAGTGCAGGCCAGTGTGATCACACACTAATGTCTTAAGACCTACAGATGTGAAAAACCAACTTTTCTGTAAGTGAACACATTGAAGAAACTTTATTCTCGTATTCAATGAAAGCACCTGGAGTGCTTTTATCTATAACCAATAGCGATATGTTCTAGAAAAGCATGCTAAGGCATCTCTTTGCATGAGAATGATTTGTTATGCCTTGTTTGAGTGATGAATTTTCCATTAAAAAAACACCTGCTAAGGCATGCTGATTGCTCCAGCTCAAATAAGCACCTGTAGGCTTTTATGCACTCCATCCATAATGCACTAGAAAAAAGATCAGCTTAAGTGACATTACCCTTTTAAGCATTGCTAAATGGCTTACGAGACAATTAAGCTGATCATTTGCTTCAGAAGAGCTTTTATGAGTCCCCGGCCTATAACAACTCATTCATTCCTTCGAGCAAGAATCCTCATCGCCAGTCTCATCAGACTCGTCAACAACATCTGATTCATCTGAAAACTCTCCATACGCTTCACCATGCCGCATAACTTCTAAACTATCCTGCACATCACCACCAGTCCACCACGTTTTCGACATCTTCGAACACCCGGTTCAAAGATTCGGCGAGAGAGTGTGTTGAGGCGTGCGACGGGTATGGTGGTGGTGGGTGGGTTGAAGAAGAGCTCTTGGAATTTGAGGATTTTGCGGACTTTTTTCTCGATTTCCATGTAGTTGTCGAAGCCATGGTCACGGACGCGGGTTTGCTTTTTGGGAATGGAGGTGGATTGGGAGAAGAAGCGTGGGCGGGGAGGGGTTGGGGGTTTGGGGTGAAGGTGTTTGATTATGGTTTGCATTTTGGGGGTTTAGGGTTTTGCAGTAAAAATGGAGGTAGATGGTGGTGGACTGGTGGTGGTACTGTCAAATGTGTTTTAAATCGGCTAATACGCTCAAGCACGCTCTATGATGAACTAATATTATCTAAAAGCGCGCTCTACGTTTGAGTAGTTAGCAAGACCAAGAAAAGACTAGAACTCCTACATTTCCATCAGCTAGTCTATGATTAGAATTGTGGCAATTGGCGGGTCCGGAGGGCCTTGTGTTCTATCTGCTGTTTTAAGAAAAGAACGGCCAGGATGCATGACATGTGGCAAACCAACATAATTCTCAGTCTGCTTTACTTGTTACCTTCTACTGCCGGTTACTTCCTTCTCTATTCATTCAAATGATATCATTCTCTATATTTTTTCTCTTTTTCTTAAACTTTTAGCATGCAAAATTTGTTCCAACTTCCGGGTGAAAACTATAATTTCTTCTTAGAGAAAATGCCTGATAAATACTCTCTTATGATGCCTAATTTCAAAATTGTCCCTATTACTCAATCAATTACATTTAGGGACAATTGGCGTTGACTGTGTGTAATTTACATAAATGCCATTGGGCAATAACTGGCCATCCAAACGCGGCCTTATGTAAATAAAATGCTTTTTACCCCCTTTTAACCTATTTTCATCAATACCCACACCATTTTACGCAGCTCAACCGTCCCACCACCCTTTTGTGCTTTGTTCTCGTCAATTTCCCTCCATCTATTTCATCTCATTTTGCATCAAAATAGCTCGATTTTTGTTCATTTAATTCGCCATCCCCGTATTGTTCACAATTCTGTTGCGGAAGCTTGGTCTGGGGCTTTAAACGGAGTTAGTCGATCAATTACACCCATCGACAAAAGGTATTTTCTGGGCTTATAAACCTCAATTTTGATGTTTTATGTTGTTGTATATGATCGTTTTTTAGTTACATTATCGAATTATGGAATGTGCAGAAACCCTAGGTTAGCCTGTCTATGTTTTTTGATGATTTTTTAATATATTTTTTTCTTTCATGTTACAGATGGTGGAAGGTATAATATTAGGTTGCATTATGAAGGGGAGCAGGAAACTCTTACAAAAGTCGACTCGAAAAGGTATCAATTTTCTGACCTTTACAGTGTTGTGAAGAAGAAAATTGAGAAATTCTTGAGGTTACAAGAACTGTTTCATCTTTCAAAAAATATGGTTTATTTGATGCATGCTATAGTAGGGAGTGAAGGTGCTAGGATTGATGTTAAGGATGATGATGATAATAGGGAGATGTTTGATAGAAGTAAGGCGTTTATGGAAGTTGAGTTGTATGTGGAAATGGCGACACCCATTCCCTGAAGGTGCTTGATCCTTCTGGCATGAGGTAGATATAAGTGATAGGATTGAAGCCATGTTTAATCCTGAAAATGTTGTTCATGCAACTGATAGTCTATGTACCCCCCCGCCCCCCTAAAGCACAAACTGGACCAATCCCTCATGAAAGATCAAGGAGGTATTGGAGAGAAGATGCAAAAGGACTGATCCTCCAAAAACACAAACCAAAAACCACAAAGCCCCCCATTTTTGTTGATCTGACAGATGAACAAGATGAAGTGGTGACTGAACCACAAGATACAGAGATACCTGACTCTCCACCCCCCAAAGAGACTCTCCACAACATGAAACAGAGCCTGACATCCCTCACCACCACAAACACCTCCACCCCAACTAACACACAAGAAACACAAGATCCAACCACTCCAAGACAACATACATTCCTCAACCAATATTTGAAACTCCAAACAGAACCCTTCAAACTCCACCAGTGTAGACATGGCTAACTTTGAGAACATCATGAAGGATTGGTTTGGGAGCACTTCATGGACAACTCCAACTAAAACTCAAGCCACATCAAACAGAGAGTATGGGGAGGGATCTGGTGTGCATGATTCTCCAATTGTTAAATATTGGCATGATAATGATGATGATGTAGTCATGGAGGAGCATGTAGAGAACAATGGTGAGGGGGTGCAGAATGGGGTGAGGGAGTACCAAAAGAGGGTGAGGGTGCAGAATGAGGGTGATGGAGATCAGAATGAGGGTGAGGGGGTTCAGAATGAGGGCGAGGGAGTTCAAAATGAGGGTGAGGGGTGCAGAACAATGGTGAAACATATGAACCATTTGATTGGGAAGATGATGAGACACAGTTCACATACCAACATGAATCTGAGGATGAAGAGATGGAGTTTGTTAGACATAAGCCTACTGGTGATGATGTGGATGAGACTGGAGATGGAGATCAGGTAGAGAATGATGAAACAATGGGCAGGGAGTTGAAACTGTAAGTGGTGATGGTGTGGATGAGACTGGAAGTGGTGATGGTGTGGAGCACAATGAATAGAATGCAGATAGGCATGAAACTGGAAGTGGTAATGAGGAGAATGAGAACTCAGATGTGGAAGATGGATATGAATCAATGGAGGCTGAAGAGTACAGTGACAAGGTGTGGATAGGTGACGAGTTTGATGTTAATGCTGAGGTGACTGATAGAGATTTTAAGGTTGGGGATACTTTTGGTAGTGTTGCAGAGTTGAGGAATAAGTTGAAAGACTATGTTTTTAAAGGTGGGGTTTTAAATTGAAAAAGGAAAAATAACCTTGATAGGTATACTGCATTCTGTGAGGGAAAGGGGTGTAAATGGAGGATACATGCAAGTGTGTTGGCTGATGGGTAAACATTTATGATCAAGACATACCATGGTGCTCATAGGTGTGTTTTAGGAAGAATGACTACCATGAGGCAGATTACAAGTGGTTGGCCTCCAAGATCATGGATGAGTTGAGAAAGAATCCATCCAAGACTGCAAAAGAGTTGCAAGAGTGGGCCATAACTGATCCTCACTGTCAATGTTACATACATGAGAATGTATAGAGAGGGAAAAGCATTGGCAATACTTGGTGGGATCCTATGGAAGCAGTTCCTATTACTGCCAAAGTACAAGGAGATGGTCTAAGGAGAAATCCTGATAGTATTGTAGAACTGCAGATTGAAGAAAATAATGAAGGGGAAGAAAGATGATGATGAGTTGATGGGTGAGCCTGTTGAGAGACCTCATGTATTTAAAAGGTTCTTTGTTGGATTGGATGGTTTGAGAAGGGTTTTTCTAGCAGGATGTGCACCCTTTCTCTTCTTGATGGGTGCCATCTATGAGGCAAGTATGGAGGTGTTCTCCTAAGTGCAGTTGGCACTGATGCAAACTGTGGAATCTTCCCCTTGCATTTGCCATTGTGGAACAGAGAATAAAGAATCTTGGGGCTTTTTCTTGAAGTGTTTAGAGAACTTTGTTGGCCCCTGGGATGGTGAACACAAGCCTTGCATTTTATGGGTGATAGGTAGAAGGTATGACTTACTCTTTACTTTATTTCATTACTTGTACACTGTCCTATATTTAACACTTAATAATTCACTTGTGTTTGTAGGGTTTTGTTCCTGCAATTGAAGAATTGGCACCTTCTGTGGTGAAATAGGAATGTGCCAAGCACATTTACGACAACTTCAAGCTCAAGTGGAGTGGTTTGGAGCTCAGAAAACTGTTTTGGCAAGCTTCAACTGCCTATACTTATTATGGCTTCAACAAGGTGCATTCTTTACCCTAAACATAGTGTCTTATATGTATGCTTCCTACTGTACTGTAATGCACTCTTACACATGCTATTTGTTGTGTTAAAAGGAATGACCAAATGAGAGAGTCCTCCCCTGCTGCATATGAGTATATGATCAATATACCCCTAGGATTCTGGGCAAGACATGCATATGACATACATGTTAAGGTTGATCATGTGCAAATAATATGAGTGAGTCATTCAATTTTTGGATTGAGGTGTTAGAGGGTAGTCTTCTGTCTTAAATATAATGGAGGGACTTAGGGAACAATAATAATGGGGAGGATTGCTATAAGGAGGAAGAAGGAGAAAAGGATAACAGCTGTGTTGATGCTAGGATCTTAGATAAACTCAATAACAACTAGAGAAGAGTGGGAGGTGTAGATTGGTGACTGCAACTGGGACATCAACATTGAGGTTCAAGATTACAAGTACAGTTTTTGTAGTGGATTTGGGATAGTAGGTCTTGTGATTGTAGGAGGTGGGATGTTTTCTGGTTTACCATGTAGGCATGCTTGCTGTGTCTTTACCTACATGAGCTTCCACCTGAGGAATTCATCTCAGAGAACCACACCAAGGCTGCCTTAAAAGAACATATGACATGGTCATTGGGCCTGTTCCATCACCCCAGTTCTGGCCACAAGAGTTGACAGGGGAACAATGCTTGCCTCCAATTGTCAAAGACAACCAGGTAGGCCTG
>JAHHQI010000605.1:0-11222 GCA_028274465.1 Plantago ovata | reverse complement strand
TGGATTAAAACAGGACTATGATAGACCATCTACACCGCGTTTGAAGAGGTTCCCAAGACCTCATGAACCAAGTGCCCTCACTGGTTTTGAGCTTCTGACCTAGTCCAACATTCTAAATGGACTAACCTTCGAGAACCAACAAGTGGTGGATTTCCAATGCCGTGGCAATATTTGGGAGAAACCGCGACCGTCTGGGCAGTTTTCGAAAGGCTGCTAAGGGTTCCGCAGTTCAAGGACCCAAGGGCAATGGTTAGGAGACTTGAGACCTGAAGCTCACACCTACTCAAGAAGCCCCTATGTATAGGGAATGGGGATCATTCGAGTGCTTTACCAACGAATTGAAACAAGTCCTCAAGAGCGCCACTGGAACGCTATGTCAAACGAGGTTTCGAATATGCCAAGAACTATGGGCATGGGGCTCATATGTGTAGATCGGAGCTTGCATATGATGATGGCAACTGGGTTCACGGAGGCGAAGAGGAGGCCTTTGCTACGGAGTTTGTACTCAGAAAGCTAGCTACGGACAAGTGGTAGGAATCCTCGAGTGGATTTTGGAGAAGAGGATTCCGAAACAATCAAGGATATGCACCGCTAGCCAAACTTATGGCCCTAACCAAGACCGTAGTAGGCTAACTATGGTAATGACCACTGCGAAAATCCCGCTCCAAAAGAGCAACCAAAGTCGAAGACATCTCTACGATGGAGAACTTGCAGAAGATGGTTGATCACACCCAAGTTTTCTCAAACGTTATGAAGAAGATTCTGAGAAGACTAGGGCAAGGCTTGATCGGTGAAGAGAGCACTAGGCTTGCCCATCAAAATATGCAGAGTTGATCGACCAGGGGAGCAGTAGGGAGCAAGGCAAGCTACCTAGCAACACTGAGAATCGATGTCCATTACCTTGGTGGGTGATCTACCTGCGAAATCACCATCAAGAAGGTTGCTAAGTGCGAGTGTTGCAAAGGAAAAACCTCCACTACCAAGGAAGAAGAGAAGGACCTTGGTTCTGACGAGAGTGAAGAGGAGCAAGAGGATCCCGAGCCACGCCCTCAAAGTTTCAATGTTAAGATCGGGATTGTGAACTGAAGATGTTCGTGCTACACTAGACACGGGAGTCCTACTCTAATTGCCTCCCAATGAATGTGTTTGAGAAGAGTAACCTTGGAAAACTATCTGAGCATAAGGCTATTGTGCAACTTGGCGGATGGATCCTTTGTGAGACCCGAAGGCGTGTGAAGAATTATGGTCAAGATTGGTGAGCTTCTGTATACACCAATTTTGTAGTTATGCCGGCGTCTACACTGGGATGGGGATGTCTTTCTCTTGGGGCGAAACGTTCTTGAACAAACGACGCTCCCGTGATAGACATCACCGAAGGACTTGCACATTGAGGGTGGAATGAAGCGACATGTGTTGCGAGCCATATCTGACCCCCTGATCACTCAATGCTTCTCACACTGTTAACTACTGTGGTCTTGCTGTCTATGTTCATTCTTATTCACAGGGGTCGTGGCATGGGAGAAGATCCATGAAGGGGAATCTAGTACCCTCAAGGAAAGAGCCTAGGCGCAAGAAGGATTCGAGTCAAAGCCTAAACAATGGCGCTATCCGGGAGGCAACCGGAGTTTTTTATCGCTTTTTTACCGCTTTATTGCATGCATTATACTTGAACAATTTGCTTTTCATATGTGAATTTGTTCGTCTCTGTGTCTTATGTGCTTATGTTTATGTTTGAGTGAACTTTTTCGAGTGGTTTTATGAGTAAAATGGTTTTCGAGGATTAAAAAACCGCGTTTTTTCGAAGGTTTCGTCTCCCCACCTCAGGAGGTGGGGGCGAATCGCCCCACACCAGGGGCGACTCGCCCCACGAGCCTGCAGGTTAAAAACGCGAGAAACTCCCCTCTTTCCTCATTTTCTTCATCTTCTCCAATTCTTACTCCCAAAAATTCGGAAAAAAACGAAAATACTTCAAACTTTCATAAAATCTTCAATCTTCCATCAAATTTTGTGTGTATAGCTTCAATCGAAGCCCATTACGTGCTCTTTCTTTTCACCCGAACAACTTTCACTCTAGTGCATTCGTTTTCCAGATCTGAGGTATCTTCTTATGAACCCTAATTTTTCAAATTTGGGGGTTTTCTGATTTGAGCTTCAATTAGGCTTATATAATGTATGTGTAGGTTGTTTGTATGGTTAGAAGCGTTATTTACTATCAATTGCATGCTCAATTATGCTTGAATTGTTGATTTGGGAATTTTGCTACTAGATGTTTTTATCTTGTTATGCAATGTATCTCTTTCTTCGATTCCATACATATGATTGTGTTTACTGATGTAATAATGATGGATGTGATGGTAGTATGCATAATTGTTGAGTATGAGGATATATGATGCTAGAATTTTTCGCTACTATGGTATGAATTGAGCCTTACTATTAGGTTATTGGTTGTCCTAGCACGAGCATAATGCGATATGTACATGTCGAAATTATTTTGGTATGTTGCGTATTAATAGCTAGATTAGACATGAAGGATTTGCGGAGTTCGATTGTTGATTTTATCACTTGTGTGTTTCGTTCTTAGATTAGCATATGCATGAGTCAGTTTTGTGTCATACGAGGTACTAACTGTTGTTTGTAGGAACCATGCCACAAAGGGAGAAAAGCACTCCCGTTTGGCTACTATGAAGTATTGGAGGGGGATCGATTACAACCATGTCAAGGAGAGTGATCTCGTTAGAGGTGCGTTCGAGCCACGGGCTCTTGCAACAACGTCGTGGTTTATCCAAGAGGAGGAGCGAGAATCTACCTAGAGTAAGGACTCCTATGCCTATTCATGCACCACCGAAGGGATAGAAACAATTATTACGTCAACAATCTATCACAAGGACTGCAGAGTTCGAGTGAATAGGAAGGCACCGGGACGATCTCACCACAACGGATTCAGTCTTGAGTCGACAAAGGTGAGAAAGTTCCGAATCGCTAGCTTGGTTCCAAAACATAATGACATGGACACCCAACCCCTCTTAGGGGTGCGCCTTGACTGCCTCTAAAGGGAGCATCATATAGACATCGGGGGCATCAACCGTAGAGAATGTGGTCGACATAGGAAAAAATGGAAGAAAACCTCTGAGTATCCAAGCAGCTTGCTGTAACCTCCTCGGGGTGTAAAACGTTGGAGAGGGAGGCTCTGATACCACTGCTCTTTCCCCTTCAACAGTTCACAACCTATTGGAGAGATACCGGGTGGAAGATTCCATAACGGCGGTGGCCAATCTTGAAGATTCTCTTCGACAATGCAACTCTACTGGTGATGATGTTGGTGACAGTAGTGACAATGAAGCCAATAGGGACAATGATGATACATATGGTTGAGTTGGTCCTATCCGATCTATTAGTGGAACTACCGCCACTACCACAAGCCCCGATGATCACCTATAAGGCCCCTGGAGCAGTCCCAATAACTTACAAGCAGCATACTCAGCCGAACGAGGCCAAACCATGCGGTAACATCTAGTATCACATCTTATTTCCTCATTTTCTTACTGCTAGGGACTAGCTTTAAATTCATGAGGGGGGATGGGATTTAAGTGAACTAGTGTTGTTAGTTTGGAGCTTGACATTGATGGTTTAGTGCTTGCCATTGATGGTTTAGAGCTTGGGATTGGTAGGTTGAGTATAGTACCTTGCATGTTTATCCGCCTGCATTTGCATTTTCACGTTTACTGCTTTCTTAGTTTTTAGGTTGCATTCACTACATTCATCCTAGGATAGTCTTGCATGTTTTATGTGGAGTTTATTGCCAAATGTTTTGAACTTTTTTATTGGGTAGATTAACTAATTATGACATTAATCGTATGCTTCATCTCTATGAATTTGTTTGAGGTTTTTCTCGCTTGGCTTGTCACATTTATGCATTGCACTTAGTTAAGCTTGGTAGTCTCGACATCACTTAGTGGTGTTTTCTCTACTGCGGTTCACGAAGGCCTTTACAATAAAATGATGCATGTTAGAGTCTTGTGGTTGTTCTCCCGTGTAATTATGTACCTAAGAGGCAACGAGTCTTCACCTTGCTTTGAGATTGCTAAATGCCTAGGAAGGAGGTAGTGTGAGATTGTGTGATCCTTTGTTTAAAACCTATTCTAACGAATAGGTTTGGGGAGGGGGTTATGCTATCATTATGACTTGTTTCGATTTTGAGTGTTGTGAGTTTGTTTTTCTTTTTCGTAAGTTTGTGCTCCAACCTATTCTTTCGAATAGGTTTGGGGAGGTCGTTTGTGAGTCATTGTAATTTCTTTTTCGTTGTGCTACTGCTGGCTATATACAAAAAAAAGGAGAGAGAAAAAAAAGAAAGAAAAAATCACAAAAAAAGAACAAGAAAAATTCCAGAAAAAAGGAATGAATCTGGAAAAGAAAAAAAGAAAAAAAGAAAAGACCGCAAAAATCAAAGGAAGGGTCCAAAGAAAGCCAAAAAGCAGTTTAGCGAAGTGTTTGTCTCGTTTTTCAGTTCTTGTAATGTTCGTAATCGAGTTATAAAGTGTGTCTTTTGTTTGTTTGAGTGTCATCTGTTCTAGACCACCCTCGTCCTGCCATTCAGGAAGTGGTGATTAGTTTATGACTTTGCTTGAGAGATGGGTAGAATAGGGGAGTGTGAACTTTTAGGGAACCCTCCTTCGTTTGATGAGAGCCAGTATTGGTTCGACCTCTTTGAGGGAAAGTCTTAACTTGGTGAACAGTAGTAAGTCCTCAGTTTCATAGGCACGGGACAACCATTCGTATTTTAACATGTTTCATTACGTCGTCACTGACTAGGTCCAGGTAGAGAATGTTACGAGAGACTATCTTGTTTAACATAGTGCATATGTGAATGTGTATGAGTCAATCGAGGCATTCTTCAACCAATATCCATGTTATCATTTGTATGGTCATTGTTCATAAGTTTTTGATAGACTCAATAGATTAGTTCATTTCATTTGGTATGAGACTCCATTTTGTGTGTTGCATTGGTTTTTGCATTAGAGTCTAGCTTAGTTGCTTGAGGACAAGCAAAGGTTCGGTTTGGAGAGTTTGATGAACGTGTATTTTACACTTTCATTCGAGTCTTTTTCACCAATTTAGTTATCCTCTAGGTTAATTTAGCTTATATTTTAGTGCATTTTATTAGAATAGTGTCACGTTTCCCTTTTCTTTGCATTTTTCAGGTTTTAGATAAAAACAACGTATTTTTATGGGCAATATTGATGAAGAGGACGATATTTTGGTGTTTCGAGGACATTCGTGGTGTATCTAGAAGGTTCCGGATAAGATTTGAGGCCTAGGGGACGAGTTTCAAGGCTTAAAGGTCACTAAAAGGCAAAATCGAGTCCAAAAAGGAAACCAACTCAAAAACTCGTTGTCCACCGACTCTGCCGGTCCCGGGCGATTCGCCTGGTGCCAGGCGGTTCGCCTGGCACCGGGGGCGGTTCGCCCGGGAGATATCGCAGCTATATATATGTTTTGCCTATTTTGTTCGTTTTTCATACCTTTTCACCTTATTTTGAGAGACAAATTCTCCAGAGCCTGTTCTGGGAATTATTAGCATAGAAGACTCTTTTTCTTATTGATTGGAAGCTTAAGCATAGAAATTGGACATCTTTGATTCTCGATACTTGCTTGTGAGTTAGCAATTCATCGGAGATTGACAACCTTCGTTGGTAACTTGTATCTCACGATTTTCCTGCTTTTATTTATTTCATTCAACATGTTTTCATTCAATCTTGCTTTGATTCTTGTTGACTTACGTTAGATATTGAATTAGTGTAGATATCTTGTAACAGATAGATTTGTACTTATCTTGTACTTGTATTCTCTTATTATAAATACCATGTACCAACACCATCAATATTTGTGGTGGAATACAATTCCTTACATGGTATCAAGAGTCCAAATAGGGTTCACATAGCACCCAACTTATTCACTCTGCCGCCTCCCCAAAACGTCATCTCTTCTTCCCCTCAATTTTTCCCCCCTTTTCTCTCTCCGATTTCTTAGCTAGGGTTCTTAATTATGCATGAGTGGCTTCGCGCGTTTAAGACTTGATTTATTGTTTTATTTCTTTGATCTATCTAAGCCATCTATCTTCGTAGTGTTGAATTGAAAGGAACACACAGGACAATTCACGGTCATAGATTTCTATACAACTTCAAGTACTTCATGCATGATTATTACCCGTTGCTTTGAATGACCATACTATTACTGACTTCCATTATATTGATAAGAAAATCTGTGCTTTGCTTCATTACTGATTTATAGTTTAAGTTAAATTAGATAAAGCTAGTTATAGTCCTTAGAGATCAACACTCGAAGTTATCTTACTTCCACACTACGTGTCTTGGTTTTCGTTGTAGTTGTGAGTTGCCTTTGGCTAAAAACAAATTTATTTGATTAATTGAGTCTGACAATCTCGTTCATCAGTATCCATCTCCCTGATTGAAACATCACTTCAAGTCTTTGAGTTTTCGCAATGCAATCTTCCAAACGAACAGCTAAAATGATGATGTTGGAATCACACGGTGAACAAATATGCAATATCTTCAATTGAGCGAATCTGTTGTGCTCGGGTGAACCCTTCTTGTAGACCATGGTTGAAGAAGAAGCTCATATAAGTTTCGACTTCATGTGGAAGCCTCTCGAACACTTGAAGATTGAGATTTCTTCAAATTCTATATATTATGTAACTTTGACAATTCAAAGAATGATCTTGTCATAAACCGAGTTCAATACTCATTAGATCTCCATCGTACATATATGTTTGTAAAATAACCAATAAGGTCTATAACCTTATCCTTGACCAATAACCTTATATTTGACCAATGTATAATCATCATGGAGATTGGGAGATAGTTATATATGCGCTTATAATGCTACCTCGTTAAAAACCTTGCTATGAAAAAACCCAATGGGATAAAAACCTAGTCGAAGGGAAAAAGAGTGTAGCAAGTTGTATTATGCACAAAACTCTCATTGTTGCTTATTATCTCCCCTTGTTTGCAAGATAAATTCTTTTGCATTCTTCAAGAACCTCGATACCATAACTTATAATTCTCATGTTTCACTTATAGTGAATACATATATTATAATTATCAATATGTGAAGCCATGCATAAATAGATAAGTATTGAAGTTCAACAATATATCAAAATCTAGTTCTTCAAGAACTTTCTTCATTCATTGATTCATCATTGATTCATGTTCGCCGACATGATATCTCTAGTCCATGAGAGACTAATTACTGATAGAGAGTATTCATCTCATCTCTTAAACTTTCTCAAATCATAGAGATGTCACTGTCAATTTCATAACAATTCATGTGCACCACATATAACCTTCAGGGTTATATATTTAAATGGTAATCTTTGAGCAAATCATATGATAATATGTATATGTATGCAATATGATACCTAAAACAACTACAATAAGCAAGAATATGTAAATGCTATAGCAATAAAGATAATATGCATGATGAAAAACTTAGTATTTATAGGCACATGAAATTTGACTCAATAATGCAACAGTACCGCGCGTATAAAATTTTGAATTTCATCGATCGAATGGACGTCAGGTCCATGAGCTCTATAATCACTTTGTCGACATTAAATGGATTTTCATGTAAGATCCCCTTTACGTGTTTAATCATCCATATCCATTGAATTTCGCATATGCTTTTTAGACTCTCGATTCCATGTATACCAGTATATTCAATAATCAAATCTCTTTATTTGATTCAGTACTGATCGTGGATATCTGAATATGCATTATGCAGGTACCATTTTCATGTCTATAGGCCATCTATTATTATTTTCAGATATCTCAATATATGGGCATCACTTGTATATGCCTATTTTACTCTAGAGAGTACCAACAGCATTTCTTGCCATTATTTTTGTAATGATGGAACCACATAATTTAAATGTTGCACTTCCGGTGCATGAATCACAATCGGCAAGATATTCAATTCTCAATACATGTCATATATATAACTGATATATAGCTCGGTATGCCACAAATAGGGTCATAGTTGTCCACATTCAAATTATATAATTTCATGTTTGAAATATTGAAATAGTAACATGAAGCCGAAAATTGCATTTCGTATTTTAGTTCAAGTTTGAACACTCAGATATATGGGGATCAATTCACTCTATGAATTTGTTTTTATCAGCTTATCATGTACTTCCTCCCCTAAACTGGGAAAAACTAATTCATAGAATTAGCATTATTGGGGGGCACATATTATATAAACGATCATGTCCAGCTTAGATACTTATATACTCATACTTTTGTTTAAATAGGCTTCATGTATGAGTTAATTTTCAAAAGAACAATATACAACCATGGGAGTGTATAACACTGGCAGTTGGTTTTTCTGTGTGCTGAAAAATTAAATTTGCCCCAAACAGGAGATCAACTAATTTGAGCAATTAAACCCAGTTGCAGTATATCAATTATTCAGTGGACTTCGAGCCATATCACTTTTAAGGGTGCAACATTGCTCATGTTTCAAAATTTTCATTAGCATGCTTAATGTCAATGTCATGTGACTCATGTCTTGCCATTAATATAATCTAACTGTGACATGAGAAAATTTTCAGCACGTAATTATATTTCTTATAAAGAAAACTTCATGCTCCTTATAAACGGGTAATTTCAGACCCGGATGGCCATGCTTGTCACATCATATGAACTTTGTTATTTGTGAAACTTGTTAGCACTGCTTAATAATGTCTACTCGTTGCACGCATAATAACCCATTTTCACATACCAACTTCTTGTTGGTTAAATATAACAATCTTCAATAATTGAATCTGGCAAGAATGATGTGACATAAAGATACAACCAATTTTATATTGACAAGACTAGTAATCTCGAACTTATTCAGTAAGTGAGTCTAATGTGTGATCTTGTCACCACATATTTATTTTCCAATAATATAATGGTCTTGTAATATTCATGACCACAAAGGCAACTTTATTTCATAATAAGAATATGACGTTCAATCTTTTCTTTGGTATAATTTGATACATCTTGAAATATATTATGTATCATTCTTGATAATAAGATGATCAATATATCAATATAGCCAACAATTGATCTTTAATTTTTTTGCAACAATAATATTCGTATACTTCTCCCAACTTCAGGTTGGTGAGATTAATTTATATTGTGCATGATATATACCATATCTCATGCTTTCACAATACATGGACATTGATATGTAGTGCCAATATCTTTTGAGATCTAATAATGTTCATGGCTATTGGCATAAACTCTAAATACCAATTTAGATGCCTAGGTGTTGGAAAGAAATATTGATGTACATGAGGTACATTTAAAATTGTTGATTTACATAGGTACATATCAGCCAACTGATCAATGGTGGTTGGTGTTCTAATTTTTTTCAAGTCACAACCATTCGTAATGTATTTCCAAACGCTTCAAGAATGTGATTTTTCGAATCAAATTGGCATAAGCTGCATTATTACAAACATCTTTTTCACATTCATATGCCATAGCAACTCCAGGTGTTATATATCTTTGATGTCTCATTTCAAGAAATGGACCAAATTTATAAAAATGCCAATAATGTACCTCTGTATCTTGCAAACAGTTAGCTATCATGGAATTCAGATAAAATATTCATACTGATAGAAAATATAATAAAATGTAACTTATCTCTGATACAACTTATACAATTTATTGTTTAAGACCACTTTCTAACTTGAGACCATGAGACCAAACAATCCAGATCAATCCATTTATTATATCCAATTTTAAAGAATCTCGCGGGTCATGGTTCAAGCCGGTTTAATCCTTTTGGGTCATTTAAACGGGTTTGTATAAATAGGAGAATTCACCCGCTTTTACTTCATTTTTCAGCATTGTCAAAGCAGAGAATCTAGAGAGAGAAACATCATTGTCTTCTCCGCTGCTGAATCGAAGCTCGATTTTGTCGTCTCCGCCGCCTGAATTTCACTCACCGCCAGCTCGATCGTCTTCTTCAGTTGTTGAAGGTGAGATTCTGTTCTTATTCATGTATTTTAGATATAGATTTGCTACATTTCACTCAATTGGTCATTTTGATCTGTTCTGGTTAGGGTTTTGGTTCATAGAATCACTCAATCGTCTTCATCTTTGCTCGATTGTTGTCTTCGTCTTCATCTGTGCTCGATTTTGCTCAATTTCGGTAAGTCTCTGTTAAACCCTAACCCTACAAGTTTTACTCATTTTGATCTGTGCTTGTTTGTGATTTTTACTCACTTCGATCTCTTCATTTCTGTTTGTTTTCTGTCTTCTATGAAACCTAATGCAAGTAAGTGGTTCGATCTGTGTTTTGTTTTCAATTTTCTATGTGGATTTCTTTCTGTGTGTTTCTGTGTCTGTTTGTATAAACTTAACATGATCTTAAGTGGTTGTTTCAGTGTTATATGTTGCTTGTTTGATGTTTACGTATATTATGTTTGAGTTTTACTTGAGATTTAGTGTTTTGGGTGGTATGTTAGTTTTTTGAGTTTTGTTGGAGTTTTACTTGAGTTTTTTGTTTTGGTTTCTGATTTCTCTGTGTGTGTTGTATTCTGGTTGTATAAGGTTTATATTGTGCTGGTTTGAGTTTTGTTTTGAGTTTTATATGTTGTCTGTTTGAGTTTTATATGTAGCTTGTTTGAGTTATATCACTGCCGATGCACGTTATATTTTTTGATATATACTTGAGTTTTTTTATGTGTCTGTGTGAGTTTTATATGGTGCTTGTTTGCGGTTTTACCACTGTACATGAGTTTTTGGTATATGAATTACAGACTGAGTTTAAGCTTTAACATTCATAGAAATAGGATTCTCAATTCTATAGGAATGTTTTTATACATTAATAAGGTGCTTGAGATAAGTTTTATATGTTGGAGTTTTATATGCTGTCTGTTTGAGTTTCCTATGTGTCTTGTTGAGTTATATCACGTCGATGCACGTTATATTTTTTGATATATGCTTGAGTTTTATATGTTGTCTGTTTGAGTTTTTTATATATGTGCTTGTTTGAGGTTTACCACTGTACATGAGTTTTATTGCATTACAGACTGAGTTTAAGCTTTAACATTATAAAAATAGAATTCTCAATTCTATAAGAATGTTTTGTACATTAATAAGGTGCTGACGATAAGTTTATATGTTTGAGTTTATAGATGTCTATTTGAGTTT
>JAHHQI010000604.1:0-11228 GCA_028274465.1 Plantago ovata | reverse complement strand
TTACCCTTCAACAGTTGGCAGTGTGGATGAGCCACGAAGGAGCGATTGTTAAAGTTTCATGTTAACGTCGATCCAAACTGTGTTTTCTGTAATATGGCTGAGGAAAATATTTTGCATCTTCTTTTTGATTGTCATGTTATAAAATCTGTATGGATAGCGTTATTCAGTTGGTACGGGCGCCGTTGGATTGCTGGCTCATGGCAGCAGAATATTGAAGCTATTTGCTTCCATGTCAAAGGGAAGAATCCGAGGAACAGAGTATTGAAGGTTTTAGTAACTGAGATGGTGCATGCTATATGGGTGGAAAGGAATAATAGGATCTTCAATGATAAAGCTGACGATTTCAATCATATTATGCGAGAAGTAGTGAGGAAAGCTCTGGGACGTTGATGGACAATTAAAGCATTGACTGAAGCTTGTAAAACTTGTTTTAGCTTTCCTAGAATAGTCTGATTTGCTGTTTTGATGGTTTGTAATTTGTTGTTTTGTTTGTTTTTATTCGGGACGATGTTCTTAATTTCAAGTGGAATGGAAAACTATCTTTCTTCCAAAAAAAAAAAAAAAAGAGTTTGATCACGTTGTTGACACACCTTCTACTCTAGCCTGATGACCTCTATTTATAGTGTCTCAAGGGAGCCGTTTGAATTTCAAATTCTAAGGCTTTGTACCTGATGAACGAGATTGTCAGACTCAATTAATCAAATAATTTTTTTTTAGCCAACGGCAATTCACAACTACTACGAAAACCGAGGCACGTAGTGTAGAAGTAAAATAACCTCGAGTGTCGATCTCTAAGGACTATAACTAGCTTTATCTAATTTAACTTAAACTATAAACTCAACAAACAACTTAGCACAGATTTTCTTATCAATAATAATGGAAGTTAGCGATAGTATGATCATTCAAAGCATCAGGTTAATAATCATGCATGAAGTACTTGAACGTTTGCATAGAAATCTAAGATCATGAATTGTCCAATGTGTTCCGTTCAATTCAACACTACGAAGATAGAGGACTTAGATAGATCAAAGAAATAAAGCAATAAGTCAAGTCTAAATCGCGTTACAACCACTCATGCATAATTAAGAACCCTAGCTAAGAAATCACATACTATCACCAACGATAGATTTAGCTACTCATAGATAAATTGCAATCAACAAGAATCAAAGCAAGATTGAATGAAAACATGTTGAAAGAAATAAATAAAAGTAGAAAAATCGTGAGATACAATGTTACCAACGAAGGTTGTCAATCTCCGAAGAATTGCTAACTCACAAGCAAGAATTGATAAACAACGAGGTCCAATTGATATGCTTAATCCTCCAAATTGATAAGAAAAAGAGTCTCCTATGCTAAGAATTTCCAGAACAGGCTCTGGAGAATTTGTCTCTCAAAATAATGTGAAAAGGTATGAAAAACGTAGAGAATGGGCAAACATATATATAGCTGTCGGAAACACACGGGACGAACCGCCCTAGACGCCGGGCGATTCGCCTGGTACGGGGCGATTCGCCCCACGTCCCAGGCGATTCGCCTGGGACTTCCAGATCGACTTCAGCGAGATCTTAGTCTTCTTTTCCTTTTCGGACTCGGATTTTGCCTTCTAGTGACCTTGAAGCCTTGAAACTCGTCCCCTAGGCCTCAAATCTCATCCGGAACCTTCTAGATACACCACGAATGTCCTCGAAACACCAAAACCTCGTCCACTTCATCAATATTGCCTATAAAAACACGTTTTTCACCTAAAACCTAAAAAATGCAAAGAAAAGGGAAACGTGACACTATTCTAATAAAATGTACTAAAATATAAGCTAAATTAACCTAGAGGATAGCTGTTAGGAAACTTGTAATTTCGATGAGCAATTAACCATGCTAAATTAAGGAAAGTCCAGTAACTAGTACTCTTAAGGTCCATAGGAATATAGAATTTTAAGGACATTGTAAAAGAGGAACGTTTGCTGAAGACTTAGAGTAGGTGCTAGATAGGTTAGTTTTACCGCTTATGATGTATCTTATTTCCTGAAAAGAAAAACAACCTATTGAAGCATTTGCTGATGATGTACTTTGTTTACACAAACAAACTATTGAAGCATTTAGAACCGTTCACAAACTTGAAGAATTCGAAGATCTGAAGACTAGAAGATTTCTGAAGACTGGTATCTACAAAGGCACATGTTGCTCAGAAAGTGGAAACTTCAGCAACATCATTGAATAAGTGAAAATCTAAACGACAGAGTAGGTTGTGCTTGCTGAAACTGAGACTGACCACTTGCTGATGAACATTTGTGACCTCTTGCTGAAAGTACTTGCATTTGCGCTCCAACGTTACTGTTTGAATTTCATTCAAATGAACATTAAATGCAAAGCATGCACGCGAAGGACATGAAGACTAGAAGACAAACAAAGGACGCTGCTGAAAGTACAAAAGCAAGATAGTGACATCTTAAGGAACAAAAGCCTTAGAATTTGAAATTCAAACGGCTCCCTGATTCACTATAAATAGAGGTCATCCGGCAAAGAGTTGAAGAGTGTCAACAACGTGATCAAACTCTCACTTGTGCTTAAACTCACATACCCTTCAAACACTCTTTACTGCCATTGATCCGTTCCAAGACTTAAAGCTTGAAAAAGCTACTTGTGAAGAAGTAAAACACACTCAGCTAAGAAATTAGTTAAGTGTTCTTTCTTTCAAACAAGAACAAGTCTTGACACCAGAAACAATCAAACTTGTTTACTACAAAGTATTCAAAGTTTTGTTTCTTAGATTACTTGTTGTAACTGAATAAGTGTTGGTCGCTTTAAACAACAAGAAAAGACTAGAGGGGGGGGGGGTGAATAGTCTTTTCTAACTTTCGTCGTTTAAAACTTTCTCAGCAAGTACTTATTACTTTTCAGTAATGAGTTTGCTGATACTTAACTTTCTCAGCAAGCGTAAGTTACTTTTCAGTAGCTTGGTTTGCTGATACTTAAAATCAGAGAGCGGAAGTCTTTGAAACAGTAAGTGCTTTTTCAGCAAGTAAAGGTTTCAGCAAGTGAAGTGAGTGACTGTGTACAGACAGAATTGCTGAAAGCTAAATACAGTAAGTAAATCACACAAACACTTTTATAGTGGTATCTGAGAGTGGCGTAATCTCTCACCTAATCCACTTCGTCCTTTCTAGGACTGAATCCACTAAGATATGATTGAGGTTCCTTACAATCTCCTATCTAAAGTGATTCAACAGAAACCAAAGCACATTTGCTTCGTCTCCAACCTAAACTAGAAAACTCAACCTTGTTCTCCACCAAACTTGGTACTTTTGATCAGCAAAACTATGCTTGATTAAGTTCCCCCTGAATATCACGCCTGAAAGGGTGTATTTTCAGTTAGAGAGTTTTGGGGTGAGATAACTTAATTATAACTTATTCAGTTACAACAAGTAATCTAAGAAACACAACTTGGAATACTTTTCAGTAAACAAGTTTGATTGTTTCTGGTGTCATGACTTGTTCTTGTTCGAAAGAAAGAACACTTAACTAATTTCTTAGCCGAGTTTGTTCTACTTCTTCACAAGTAGCTTTTTCAAGCTTTAAGTCTTGGAACGGATCAATGGCAGTAAGAGTGTTTGAAGGTTTGTGAGTTTTAAGCACAAGTGAGAGTTTGATCACGTTGTTGACACACTTCAACTCTTTGCCGGATGACCTCTATTTATAGTGTAAGTAAGGAGCCGTTTGAATTCCAAATTCTAAGGCTTTTGTTCCTTAACATGTCACTATCTTGCTTTTGTACTTTCAGCAGCGTCTTTGTTTGTCTTCCAGTCTTCATGTACTTCGTGTGTAAGCTTTGCATTTAATGCACATTTGAATAGAATTCAAACAGTAACATTGGAGCGCAAATTCACGTACATTCAGCAAGAGGTCACATATGTTCCATCAGTAAGTGATTGGTCTTAGTTTCAGCAAGCACAACCTACTCTGTCTTTCAGATTTTCACTTATGCAATGCTGTTGCTGAAATTTCACTTTCTGAGCAACACGTGCCTTTGTAGATACCAGTCTTCAGCAATCTTCTAGTCTTCAGATCTTCAAATCTTCAAGTCTTCAGATCTTCAAAAGTCTTCAAGATTCTGAGCGGTTCCTATTTGCTTCAATAATTTGTTTGTAATAAACAAAGTATATCTTCAGCAAATGCTTCAATAGGTTATTTCATTTCAGAAAATAAGATACATCATAAGCTAAGCATCAATAAGTTATTTTCTTTTCAGAAAATAAAATACATCATACGCAAAAGAAATAACTTATCTAGCACCTAACTAAGTCATCAGCAAACGTTCCTCTTTTACAATGTCCTTAAAATTCTAAATTCCTATGGACCTTAAGAGTACTAGTTACTGGACTTTCCTTAATTTAGCTTGGTAAATTGCTCATCAAAATTACAAGTTTCCTAACAAATTTCCCCCTTTTTGATGTTAGCAATCCATGGCTAAATTAATTGTTACCCTTTTAGAGGTTTCTGATGTTGAATAAATCAGTTGATTAATGCAAGCATACTTGAATAATTAAACAGTAAGCATAAGTAAATTGCATAATCAAAAACCAATAAGAGTCAAAAGTTTCATTGCTGATAGTTATCTTTCAGATGTTTACATGAGAAAGCATAGATAACAAAAACAAAATCAGCAAGCAAAAACTTTAACAAAGACTATTGCAGGAACTTAAGCTCTTTCAGAAGAGTTTCTCAAAATCTCTCTTACACTCTTCTCAGCAAGTGCAGTGAATTCAACACAATCCTTTTCGTAGTTTTCCAGAAGCCTACGGACTTGTAGTTGAAGAATTCTTGCGTTTTTGCAGGCAGTATGATGATGCTTTTCAGCATTCAATTCCATGTAATTAATTACCCACAAATGCATGCCCCAATTGCTGGCATGGAGAAGCTGTGTATCTGAAATGCTTTTCGGATGAATCTTTCTTAGCCAGAGAAGATCTTCTTCTTGATCCTTAGCAGTGAGATAGAAGTACTCATAAGGAATCAATCCAAGTTTCTTCTTAGGTTTCTTTGTTACCGGGTCTGAGTAGTAAGCAATGCCAGGTGGTTTGATCAGATTTGGTTCTTGTTTGTATGTCTTACCAATGGCAACTCTTCTTACACAGACCTCTAGATTCAACCATTTTCCAGCAATATTTCTTGGAAGGGATTCTTCCCTTTGCTTTCTTTGGAACTTGAGTTCAATCCATTTGAACATTTGATTCAATATGGTTGTAGGAAAGAACTCATTCACCAGCAAGTCTTCCAGCTTTAAGATCCAGCAACCATGAATGTTTCTGATTACATTCTGAGTGGTTTCCTCATTGCTGGTCTTTGTATATTCAATGTCGGAGCCAATAGCAATGCTGGCCAGACTTTTCTCTTCCTGTCTTTGCCTTCTTCTTCTTGTCTTAGCATTGTCTTGATCTCTTGCTGAAGAGTCAGACGAGAAATGCTTTGAGTGGCCAGACGGAGTCAAGGCTGTTAAGGGTCTAGCTCTTATGGCTTGAGCTATTGTTTGATTGTCATCATCTTCATCATCTTCTTCATTCAGATTGTGATGACTTTCAGTGTGACAGAAATCTTGAGTTTCAGCAGTGGTTTTTCTCTTTTTGGTACTTGCTGAATTTAACTCAGATTCTGCTTGCCTTTTAGAACTTTGCTCTTTTTCAGCAAGCGGTTCTATGGGCAAAGGCACATCAGCAACGGGAGGAGGAGGGGATTGGTTTCTCTTTCTGGATCTCTTCTTTTCTTCCCCCTTAGACATGGATTGCAACATCGGAGTGATGTGCAGAGAATAAAACTCATTGCAATTTTCAGCAAGAGTGTTTAAACTGTTATACTTCATGATGATTTGCTGTTGGTCAGAGTTCATTGTTGACAACTCTCTTTGAATATTCATCATGTTCTCTTCATGTCTTTTCTCTGTTGCGGCCTTCTCATCCATTAAAGTCTGAGCTTTTACGAGAGCATTCTTTGCAAGCCTGAGCGCTTGACTTACATCTTCCTCATAGCTCTTGTGATAAAGATTGATGTCTTTCTGAGCTATTGTCAAAGTTGTAGTGCGTCTCAGAACTGTAGCCAATATCTTTCCAATGTCAAGTGGGCTCTCAGCAAGCAATGCCTCATCTTCAGCTTTGCAGGCATCATGGATTTGCTTTAGTGCTAGAATTCTGGGAGTAAACTCCTCAACTCTTGGGAACGACACTAAATGAGGTGTCAAGGAATGAACCTTGAGTTCGGAAGCAAACTGATCATCTTGTAAAAGCAGCTCGGCTCTTAAAGAATCACCTTTATCAGTGATGTAATCAGGAGGACGAATCTGAACAACTTTGGGGTCTCGCTTGGATTGTTCATCTTCATTTTCTGACAAGTCGTCATCATCCTCAGATTCATCAAGTTGAGCAACTTTTGAGCCTTTGTCAGTAGCTTCACTTCCTTTTTGTTGAGTGGTTGCTGATGGCAACGCTTCAGACTCAACAACTGGAGTTTCACCAGTAGTTAGTTGTTTCAATTGAGTTTGGGGCTCAATTACTGGAGTTTCGCCAGTAGTTAGTTTTAACAATTGAGTTTGTGGCTCAATTACTGGAGTTTCGCCAGTAGTTAGTTGTTTCAATTGGGTTTGGGGCTCAATTACTGGAGTTTCGCCAGTAGTTAGTTTTAACAATTGAGTTTGTGGCTCAATTACTGGAGTTTCGCCAGTAGTTAGTTTTATCAATTGAGTTTGTGGCTCAATTACTGGAGTTTCGCCAGTAGTAAATGGAAGGGATGGAACTTCCTTTTGTTTTGGTCTTGAAGATTCACCAATTTCTAGATCCTGCGTATGCCTTGCATGGATCACTAGACTGTTTTGTAGAGCGCGTTGGTAATCTTCATCTTCTTCATCCTCATCTTCAAGGTTTTCTTCAGTAACCTTGGCATCAGAAACTGGACTTTTACCATTTTTCAAGGCAGCCCTTCTCTGGCGTATTCTTCTTCAGTATCAGCACCTTGCACAGGTGCTTGATTTTCAGCATCAGCAGGAGGAGGTTGAGATTCTTGCTGAGATTGTTGTTGTTCAGCTTGCTGATTGTCAGAAGGAGTATTTTCAGCAACTGTTAACTTTAATCCACCAGCATCAGGACTTGGACCTTGATTGTCATCATCGTCGTCTTTCTTGTCCTTAGAATATTTTCCTTCATCATCACTGGAATCAGTGGGAATGTTCTCATCTTCCTCTTCTTCTTCATCATCTGTCAGAATGACTAGCTCAACGTGCTTATACAAAGCAACACTTGTCACTTCCTCTTCCTCAGTTAATTTGTGGGGATCAGCCACCACAGGTACAAAAAGACCTTTGAGCATCACAGCTTGTTCAGCTGGAGAGGCACTCTTAAATTTGGCCTTCATATTCTCTCTGATTTGAGCAATCAGATTTGAACTCATTTGCTGGGAATATGTCATTTCTTCAGGAAGGATGGAGTGGACAAATGTTTCGAGCTTTAACAGAGAAGATCTCTTTTTCTCGTTTGAGAGATGAAGATGAAGATCTGAGAAATCCATTCTCCTGTACCTTTGCCAGTTGCTGACAGACTTAGCAACTCTTGACAAAGTTGTCCTTTGAAGTTCAAGTAATGTTCTTCAGAACTTACTTGCTGATCTTCAGTGATGAGTACCACTTCAGTGGTCTCCTTTTGAGCCTGAAAAAGAATTTTATTTAGATCAGGATTGGTTTGGAGAATTGTTTTAGAGTTTATATCTGAAACATGATTTACCTGCTGAGAGTCAGCAAGCTCATGTAGTACAATTTCCATTCCATGAGGAGCTTGAGTAGCATCCTCCATTTGTTCATCCTGAAATAAATTATAATTAGACACAAGTAATAAGTTGTCAAACTTAGTTTTTATACCAAAATTATTAACTACCTGCTGAGCAGGGAGTGTTGGTTCTGGTGCAGAGGCTTCAGCAACCATCTAACTTGCATCTTGAGAAGTCTGTAGAGAAAGAATAATTTTAGCAAAAGAACAATTTTCAGAATTTGAAGTTTTATTGATGGTTGAATTAACTACCTGCTGATGAAGGACAGGTTGTGGCTCAGTCCTTTCAGCATTAACAGTTTCTTCGCTTCTTGGACTGTTTCTTCAGCAGACTTCTGGTTTTGCTCTAACTGAGAGAGCTGTGCGGTTTCAGCAATCTCCCTTGTCTCTAAAATGACAAGTTGAGCAGAAGCATCTTGACCTTTAAGCTCACTGCTTGTCATGAAGAGATCAATTGACTTGTTGGATGATTCTTCAATTTCCAACTCCATTTGTTTGCTTAAGTTTTCCAGTACAAACTGGACTTTGTCAATTGATGTCTTGGGTGAACTTGGGCCAGTATTCTCAGCATCACGAGATGCGTCGTTGAATAATGCTTCTTGAGTTTCAGCAACTTCAGGAACTGGAACCATTGCTATTTCAGCAACTGGTTCTTCAGCAAGCGATGTTTTAGCAACCTGATGAGTTGCTTGTTCAGCAACCATCTTTTCAGCAGCATCAGCAAGTGCTGCTCTTTGCAGATCATCAGCAATGTCACTTGCTGGTTCCAAAGTTGGATCATTTGGAATATCTACAATGTAGATATCTGGGACTTGGGCAGGAATTTCATTTCCACTGCCTTGAGGTCTATCTTCAGTAGAATTATCAACATTAAGTTGATTGTTGAAGGCTTCCGCAAACACTTCAACATTGCTGACATATGCTTCAGTAATCACTTCAGCAACATCTACTGCCAAATGCGTTTCAGCATTTGTCTAGGAATTGACTGAGGAGTCTTGGACATCAGGGACTGAATGGGGAGCCAATGTTTTCTTCCTTTTGTTGCTTGTTCGCTTCCTCTTAGGTACGGGATTTTCTGATGACGCTGCAGTCTGAGTGTCATCATCAGCTTTCCTCTTTTTCTTTTTAGATTTCTGCAGTTTCCGAGAGTCATCTATGGTTTCATTTTCAGCAACTGGTGTTGTACACGTACCTTGTTGTTTTTCTACAGCAGTTTCATTTGTGTTACCACCACCAACAACAGTTTCATCTCTAAGTTGCTGAGTGGTAACATCTGCAGCTGTTGTATACCTTTCTTGCTGGCTTGTGCTGACAACATTTGCAGTTGTTGTCTTCTTAGTTTTCTTTCCAGCAATCTTAGGTACATTCTGCTTGTAGAAAGATCTTCCCACATTGCACACAGATTTCTTGATTGGCAATGGGTTTCTTAGCTGAATCCTGAAATGTTCAAGGATATAGCATATCTTGATTCCATACATAACTGGAAAGGAAGGTGAGACCTTGTTGTCTTCTACCTTAACCTTGAACTTAGAAACACAATCAACAAGCCTGTTGAAAATGTACTTAGCCCAGTTAAGTTCCGTTTATTTTCATAGATATGCATCAGCAATGGCCATCTTCTCAGGCCTACTTGGTCAATTCCTCCAACTTGGGAGTCAAGAACTTTTATTAGTAGCAGAGCTACTAGACCAAGTGAATGGCAGAGATGCTTTCTCTTAACGTGCTTTGTCCAAGTCACGGGAGCTATCTCGCCTTTCTTCATTTTTGCATTTCTGACGTCACTGTAGAAAGTTTCAATTTCTTCGTCAGAAGCAGTGACGTCATCTTCAGTTCCAGTGGTTGGAATCTGAAAGATTTCCGCTAAATCAGTCCATTTCAGGACGATTTGCGTGTTCTGAACATAAGTAAGGATCACTTTTTCAGTGACTCCATTACTGTCTGTAAGGGACTGGATTTCTGCATTGTTGTAGAATTCCATTGTATCAATCATGCTCACTTGCTTAGTGCGAGCAGAGATAATGTTCATGAGGCCTTGCTGCTTGATAAACTCAAGCGCCTCTTCATTTTGGTCATCAAGTTCTTGTTCATAAAATTACCTAATGTACTTTTCTTTTGCAAACCCTCCCCATTGCATCAACATCTCACACTTTGCAGTGTCAAGATATGACAGAGGCATAGGTTTTTCTGTGATTCGGTCGTTTTTCAACACAACTTTCGTTGTGTTTGTGGCCGGAGTAGTCACCGGAGCAATGCGTGTTTCAGCACTGTCAACCTTTGACGACTTTGAGGACTTAGATAACTGTCTCTTGGGAGCCATTTCTTATATAGAGCAAGAAAGAGTGTACGAAAAGAGATAGTTTGCTTTTTGACCGGAGGTACACTAGTTCAGACTAGAATTTCCAGAGAAAGGAAATGTAAGTTAAAGAATTTTGTCATTTCTCTAACTCCTTCTTTATATAGTGTCTCTGGTGTGTGTGAGAAACTCAATCGATTTGAGCTCTCAGCAAGGGTAAAACAGAGAAACACGGAGATAGTGGAGCCTTTGCATTGAATGCGTAGTGGCCCACTAACTAAAACCGTCAGAGCACTCTCTCTCTTTGTTTTGTTAGCCGTTAGATAATAACTCCTTTTAATCAATGGCCACGATTGAATTTCATGTCATGATATTGCGAGTTTATCTGTGCCATTTAACGTCACAAATTGATTTTACCGAGTAATAAGGATAGATTGCTTGCTGAAATAGACAAGAATCTTTTCAGCGAGTTTGAATTAACAATCTAGATACTTGCTGAAAGTTCCCCCTTACTTAGATTCTCATATTTTCTAAGTTTAAAAGATATTTCTGATTTCCCGTATCAGTAAATTCTTTTGTACTTGAGACATCCTTTGGTAAAATCTGAGAGATGAGCTTTGCTCTTTTTTCTGAGTTCCCGTCTCAGAAAATTCCTTTGATACTTGAATACCTGTTTCAGTATCTTTTGATTGTCTGAGTACCCGTCTCAGCAATCCTTAAGTTCTTTCTCACTACTGAGTGCCTGTCTCAGCAAGTGATCAAGTTTCCTAACAATATACCCGTTTTGAAGGAATTACTTGCTGAATGCCTGTTTCAGCAAGTCATGTTGTGGACTTATCATTTCTTAGAAGAAAATAGTGACTTGGCTTTTGGACAGAATACTTTGGCTTGCTGAATACCTGTTTCAGCATTCTGCCAAGTGTATCCTTATTGAGGTAGTTCAATCAATCCAAGGTTATACCTTAGCATTGCGAACCATTATCCGGTAGGGGCTTGGTAAAGATGTCAGCAAGCTGATCTTCAGTACCTATTTCACAACCTCATATCACCTTTTTCCACATGATCTCTAATGAAATGAATGTCTAATATCAATGTGCTTGGTCCTAGGTGAACTTAGGATTTTGCGTAATTGCAAA
>JAHHQI010000603.1:0-11255 GCA_028274465.1 Plantago ovata | reverse complement strand
GTGGAGTCCATTGTGGTTGAATTCCATTAAGCTTTAAGTAATCCAGAAATTCCTTACTTAAGTATTCTCCTCCTCGATCTGATCGAAGAGTCTTAATACTTCTCTCAAGTTAATTCTCTGCTTCAACCTTATACTCTTTGAATTTCTCAAAAGGTTCAGATTTTTGTTTCATAAGATACACATAGCCAAATTTAGAGTAATCATCGGTAAAGGTTATGAAGTAAGAGTATCCACCCCTAGCTTGAGTTTTAAAAGGTCCACACACATCAAAGTGAACTAACTCAAGTACTTGTTTAGCTCGAGTACCTTTTCCCGAAAAAGGTTTCTTGATCATTTTTCCTTTGAGACAGGATTCACAGTTCCCATATGATTCAAAATCAAATGGTGCTAAATAGTCTAACTTTCTTTGCCTTGCAATTCTTGTCTCATTAATGTGACCAAGTCTACAATGCCACAAGTAAGTGGTGTTTCTTGGATTATTAAGCTTTGGTCGTTTGTTTTGTATATGAAATAAATTATGTCTACATTCAAGTAAGTACAAACCATTCATAAGAGGAGCATTTCCAATATCAATACCATTATGCGAAAAATAACAATTATTATTGGCAAAACAGAAGGAAAACCTTCATTGTCTAACAGCGGAATGGAAATAATGTTTCTTACAATTGAACGAACGAAATAAAAATTATTCAGTTCTAAAACAAAACCCGAGGGTAAATTTAATCTATAAGTTCCAACACGTAGGGCAGCAACGGACGATCCATTTCCTACGCGTAGATCAATTTCCCTTGGTCTAACCTGTCGGCTATCAATGAGCCCCTGCAAATTGTTACAAATGTGTGAGCCACAAGCAGTATCCAATACCCAACAATTCGAGTATTGTGTAGACATATTTATCTCAATGACAAACATACCTTGATGGGAGCCAGATGCACCATGCGTCGTCACAACTCCATCAGCAATTGCCTTCGGACAGTCTCTCTTCCAGTGTCCTTTTGGCTTGCAGTAAAGACACGTCTCCTTCTCCATGTTCACCACCTTCTTCTGATTTTCAGTCTTACGCTTAAAAGCCTTAGCCTTAGGTCTAACCTTTGGCTTTTTGTTTTTCTTAGCCTTACCCTTTGAGCCATGGCCCTTAGGGTGAGTCTTCGCAGATGAGCCAACAAGCATAACAGACTTCCTCTTAGGTTGAGCCTGTTCATAGGTTTTAAGCATATTATGGAGTTCAGGCAGTGTAGCATCTTTGGCATTCATATTGTAGTTCATGATGAATGTGGAATATGAATCCGACAATGATTGAAGGATGATTGACTGAAACACGGTTCTCAAATTTGATTCCAGCAGTTGCCAGTTTCTCAGTGAGTCCAGTCATCTTGAGCACGTGTTCAGACACATTTCCTCCTTCAGACAACCTCACTTTGAAGATTTCTCTAAGAAGATCAAATTCAACACTCTTAGAAACAGTTCCAAAGAGGCTTTTGAGGTGCTCGAGCATTTCATATGGCATCATGCTTGCATATTGCCTTTGAAGCTCCATAGTCATTGCAGCTAGCATAACACACTGTGCATTAGCAGCAGCATCGTTGTGCTTCTGGTGAGCAGCCTTGTGAAACTTAGCAAGCTCAGCAGCATCAGTAGGAGGAGTGGGGATTGGCCCGTCCAAGACGTACTCAATCTTCTCTTGCCTAAGCACCAAACGAATGTTACTGATCCAATCCACAAATTTTGGACCAGTAAGAGTGCATTTCTCCAAGATCATTCTTATGGATAAACTGGCCATCTTTTCACACCTAGAGAAGTAAATAAATAAAACTGAAATTAAAACTCTAATATTAATTTCTATGATCACAATCAGCGACTAAATAAACTAGGACTTTAGCTTTATTTAGTTCTCACTATTTTCACATACTTTTGACCCCTGTATAGAGTACAGACCACTATCTTATAATAGTTGTAGTGACCCAAGATCCATGCTTGCACTATTTTGGCCCCAACTATGGTTGATCACTATAATAATCAAACATGTAGGTCTCCAAACCAATTGTACAATACAACTCTTGGTTTGATCAAAACTATTTTGATCGATGTCCTCAAATTATGCCTGACGCTATGGCGACTCGACATAATTCAAGTTAGTCATAACCATCACACGGCACCAACAATGGTCCTATGAAGGCAACTTTCTTACGGCAAACAGAGTAAGCACTATGGTGCATATTACCCATGAGATTAGTAAGTCCATTTAACCTTCAATTATGATGGGTGACATCATGCGATTTAATCGAGACTTAAATTGGTTGGGGAACATTTAAATGGGGTATTTAATCGCTTGACCAAGATCCCTAACATGCATCACATAATGGGTGCCGCCTACCCAAGGCTCATGCAATGCGGTCCAACAGGTAATGAGTGCGCCTACTCATACATATCAATTGCGGACTAGCAAGTAATGGGTGCCGCCTACCCATGCATATGACAGATGCGGTCCGGTAACTAATGGGTGCCGCCTACCCATACAATAAATGCGGACTAACAATATTTAAATACAATATTTAAATAATTAAGTTGCTCATGTAGACATTCAACACATGTGATACAACCAAGTTGGAGCATATAAGTAGTTAGTTGTGGATTATTATTATTATTATCATTATATGGAAGTCATAAATCCAATTTATAAATTCTCCAAGAATTTCAAAAATATTTAAAACAAGTTTTAATAATAACATAATCTTCCAAAGTAATATATATTATTATTGAAATGTAGCTTATAAACAATTTATAAACTAATTAACATGTTACTAAATATTATAAACTTATATTTATGTCTCTAAACATTTTAATCACTTTCCAAAAGTATTAAAAGGGTTTAAATATAATTTATAAACTATTTACAAATTAAATAACAAGTTTCTAAAACTCCAGGGACCCTTTTATAATTCGCAGAAAGTTGAAATTAAGATTCTAGATCAATTTGAACATATTTAGCAAATTCTGGGGTCAATCCGTAAAGCACAGAAGTTCAAGGGCTTGAGCGCCAATAAGACAGAAACTGTCAAATTGGGACACAAGTCCTTGAAGTCTTCCTTCTTGCCTATCAGAGACCACCAAATTTTCTGCAAAAGTTCAATTGAGTCCATGTAACAATACAAATTTTCTAAAACCTTCAATCTTCATCTCAACTCGAATCTTGGGTCTATAATCATGTTCTAAACACAATACACCATCCAAAAGTGATTCGCAAGCATTTAAAACCGCCCCAAAAGTGAAGAACGATTTTTTTTTTAAGAATGCCAATCGGGTTGAACGGATCAATCCAATCCATTCCGTTCAACCCGGTTCTTGCTTGCTCCATCTTACCCATGTTCATACGACTCCAATTCTTATATTAATGGTTTGATTCGCAGTTTAAATTCACATTGCTTGAAATCTCCATTAATGGAGGTTCAAGCTCCATGGCCTTTAGAACTTCAAATCAATTTCAAATCTGAAGGGATAGAGGAGAAGAGCATATAAACAGAGGAAGATGGTGGTGGTGTGATCGACCAGACGGATCCATGCTCCGGCGGGTGATGAACTGAGATTTATCGGGTCCCGATTCAAGCAAATAAATTTGTTATTTAGCCAAAGGCAATTCACAACTACAACGAAAACCGTAGTGTAGCAGTAGAATGACCTCGAGTGTCGTTCTCTAAGGACTATAACTAGCTTTATCTATTTAACTAAAGAATATAAAAACAGCAGACGGTATAGCTAAGGTTTTTCTAACAGATAATGGAGATTGGTGATAGTATGATCCTTCAAAGCATAACGGGTTAATAATCATGCGTAAATTCCTCGGTTTTGCATGGAGATCTTTGATCAATCAATTGTCCTGTTGTAATTATTAAACACTACGAAGATATAGATATTGACAAGTTGATGAACGTTGTCAAGGTCAATCAAATAAATTTGTAATTAGCCAAAGGCAATCCACAACTACAACGAAAACCGTAGTGTAGTAGCGAAATGACTCGAGTGTCGTTCTCTCAGGACTATAACTTGCTTTATCTATTTAACAAGAGAATATAAAACAGCAGATAGATAGCAATAGAGGGTTTCTAGCAGATAATGAAGATTGGTGATAGTATGGTCCTTCTTAGATTAATGGGTCGATAATCATGCATAAATTCATCGGTCTTGCATAGAGATCTTTGAATCAATCTAGTGTCCTGTTGCAAGTATTAAGCACTACGAAGATAATCTGGTCTGACTAGTCAATCACGGTTGTCCTAATGTGTTCCGTAATTATTCAACACTACGAAGATAATTGGTCTGATGGTCGACTAGTGTCCAATTGTGCATAATGATCAATACAACATACGAGAATTTTGATTACAACTGATCAACGAAATAAAGCAATGACACTGAGTATAATGCGCGATATAGCGATTAGCATGATTATCTTCCCTCGCTAAGAATTCACATACTACCATCAATGATAAGTTTAGCTACGCATATTATGCATGCAATCAACAGAAATCATAGAAGAAAACATATTGAAAGATAAATAAAATAAGTAGAATAAAACTGTAAGATACAAAGTTACCGAAGGTTGTCAATCTCCGGATGATTGCGATCCTACGAGCTCCAAACTGCTATGAAAAAGTATCCCCTAAGCTATGGAACTCCAAGGACAGGCCCCGGGAAGTTCCTACCTAAAACTATAGAGAGAGGTGAGAAAGTAGGCTTGGAAAGATATGATTTTCGGAGAGAAAACTGAGCTGTAACGGTACCGGTTTTGAAAACAAAGTATTTTCTTGAAAAAGGAAATCGAAAATACTTTAATAACAACGGTCGGCAATTAATGCCCAAAATAATCTTTGACGCTAACAATAATAAATAATATCCAACGACAACTCAAGTTCAAATGCATAACGAATGAAGACCATAAAAGTGTATCTTCTTATTTTGAAAAGAAACCCGTGACACCCCAGACCCTTCTCTCAGTCGCTGGCTTCCTAGTCACGCACATCCTCAGCAGCATCTGGAAGGAAGGAATTTTGGAAAAACAAAATAGTGTGAGATAAAGGATCTCAGTGAGGTTCTAAGTTAAAACAGAAAGTAAACGGTTTTAAAAACAAAATCCTTTTCAGAAAAATGAGCAAACAGAACAAAGCACATATAACAGATTAACAGAACAGAAACGTTGTAGACCGTTGGTGCAGCCCGCCTTATTGCTCCTACTCCCAGAATGCCCTTATAACTCCCTCCAGAGGATGCATAACTCCGGACAGAAACAGAAACCCCCGTGTACTTTGGGGAAACAGATCCTACGACCCTAATAGACCTCAGCGACTTCTGCCTCGCGCCTAAAAGGGAATAGACTAGGCCACGATCAAGCAAACCCGATAGTCCTCTACTACCCAAGCCTACCTAACCATAACCTAATCGACCGGTCACACAGAAACAGAACAGATACAGAACAACAGATACAATTAATTAACACCGAGAGGTGTTCCTGCAGAAAGGTCAGTACAGAACAGAGTAGCCATAAACAGAAATCCAAAGTCATACTTAGGACTTATACTTTTACGCGGAAGCATACAATATACAGTATACAGTAATAGGTACAAACAATCACGTAGCCTTCCAGTTTTTCGCAAATAATAGGTTTAGGGGTGAACACTCACCTTAGCTTGCGAGCAAACGACCTTCAACAAGAAACGAGCTTACGGGTTTACGGACAACGGAGAACCTAACAAGAAAGTACTAAACACAATTTAGAAGTCGAACGGACGGAAGGAAAAAGGTCGAAAGAAGGAATGGTAAAGTCGGGGTTCGAACTCGGGACCTCTAAGTTAGTCACTCAAGAACCTAACCAACTAGGCTAGCAAGTTAAGTCTATACTAACTTACAAAACAGAAACTAAGTTTAAAACATTTTCAGAAACTCTTTCGATTTTCAGATTCTGGAAATTACCAAAATACCCTCAGGTGGTAAATTGCAAGAAAAACCCTTTTCGAAAACAGACAGTACAAACGAACCAGTAGTTTTCCAGACATCAAACAGTCTTCTCAAAGCAAAACGGTTTACGATAAAAGCCTACTGTCAGTCAACTACGGTCAACGGTAAAACTGCAAAAGGTCCTTTAGGTTTTAAGGTTTCCCAAATCAGTCCACAAGAATCCGAAACAGTAACAACAAGGTCCAAAGGTCCTTTCGAGGTCAAACAGGAAATCAAAGTCAATCATACGAGGTCAAAAGATCACAAGTCCAGCCAAACAGTAACTATGCTAACAACCTACGTCCCGGTTCTCGGTTCGAAATAAATTACCATGTCAGATCGATCAGGGGTAAAATAGTCCAAGTCAAAAAGTCAAACAGAAAACGAATCTCGAATCAAACGAACAGTAAGGGATTCGAGATTTACCTTCGAATCGAATTACAAGGTTGAACAAATCTGCAATCGAATAATCGAAAAGAAAAAGGGAATTAAACCAAGATTCGAATCGAATTCGAAAGCAAAACCGAATTCGGAACCAAAGGGATAGCACCGACTTACTGCGAGATCGGGAAAACGAATTGGAACGGAACGAACTAGTCCGGCGGCGACGAAAGGCGGACCGGCGGCGAACGGAGATGATCGATCGACAGCAGCAACAAACAGACAGCAGCGGCGGCAACGCGCGAACGGGACTGGATGCGCGGCGGCGGCGGCGCGGCGACGACGGAGCAGCAAGGCGCGGCGATTGAACGGAGGAGCGAACGCGGTGCAACGGAGGTGAACAGAACGGCGCGGCGCGAAACGGTCGATCGAACAGACGGATCGATCGATCGATCGACAGGGGATCGACACGGCGGTGCGGCGGATTTCGACTGAACGGCGGACCGGAACAGTCGGCGGCGGCGGCCGGTGGTAAGTGGTGATGATGATGGTGAGAAGAAACAAGGAAGATGATGGATTGATGTTGATGGTGAGCGTGAGAGATGAGAGAGAGACAGGAGCAATTTTCTTTCTTCTTTCTTTCTTACGGATGGAGAAAAACGGCTGAGAAGTGAGATGGGAGGGATACTGACTAGGGTTAGGGTTAGATTGCTAATGGGCCGGTCAAATGGGTCTTTGACTGGGCTAAACGAGATGGGCCAAAAGCTAGCAGATCAGATAGTCTAGCTTAATCCAAACGAAACGAAACGAACTAACTTACGCGAAAAATAATTAACTAATTACCGAATAAATAATTTACTCTGATAATTAATTAACTAAGTAATTAAATAATAAATAATAATCAAATAATTAAATAAATAATTAAAAAAAACGGGGTGTTACACTCTTCCCCCCTTAAAAGAATTTGGTCCCCAAATTCGCACCTGAAAAGTGGAAGAGCTCGGGATACTGCCGGCGCATGTCATCCTCGCTTTCCCAGGTTGCCTCCTCATACTGATGATTTCTCCACAGAACCTTTACTTGCTTGATTTGCCGATTACGGAGTTGTTGTACCTTCTGGTCAAGAATACGAACCAGTTGCTCCACATAGGACAAATCCTCCTCAATGGTCACTTCCTCGGGTTGGATCACGTGCGACGGATCCGGGTAATACTTCTTCAGTTGAGATACATGGAACACATTATGAATTCCAGTAATAGTAGTGGGCAGTTGCAACCGATAAGCTACAATGCCAACTCTCTCAATGATCTCGTATGGACCCACATATCGCGGGTTCAGCTTAGCTCGACGACCCATACGAACAATGCCCTTTCTCGGAGATAGCTTGAGAAAGACAAAATCACCCACTTCAAATTCCAAATCTCGTCTGCGGTTATCGGCGTAACTCTTCTGTCGACTCTGAGCAGTCCTCAAACGGTCACGGATAAGTCTAACCTTTTCCAAGGTTTCTTGTATCATTTCGTTGAGAGACCTCTCTCCAGCTACTGGTGTAGAAACTCGGTCCTCCAAATCCCAGTACAGTGGTGATCTACACTTCCGACCATACAGCGCCTCGAACGGTGCCATACCGATCGATGCTTGATAACTGTTGTTATAAGCATACTCCACCAATGGCAAATGCTGTGCCCAGCTTCCTTGGTGATCCAGGACACACAATCTCAGAAGATCTTCTAAAGTCTGAATGGTCCTCTCGGATTGACCATCCGTCTGCGGATGTGCTGCGGTACTAAAATTCAACTTAGTACCTAAGCCCTCATGTACTTGCTTCCAAAATCTCGAGACAAACTTTGGATCTCTATCCGAGACAATGCTCACTGGAGTGCCATGAAGCCTGATTATCTCATCGCGGTAGACTTCGGCCAACTTCTCGGATGTGTAGGTGGTTTTAACGGGTAGAAAATGTGCCGATTTTGTCAATCTATCGACAATAACCAAACACTATCAAAACCACCCCTAGCTACCGGTAGACCGGTCACAAAGTCCATAGTGATCATCTCCCATTTCCACTGTGGAATCTCGAGTGGCTGTAGTAAACCTCCCGGTTTCTGGTGCTCAGCCTTCACTTGCTGGCAGACCAAGCAACTTTGCACAAACTGTGCAACATCTCGTTTGATATAGGTCCACCAGTAAACCTTATTCAAATCCTCGTACATCTTGTTTCCTCCAGGGTGCATCGAATACTTAGACTTATGAGCTTCCTCCAAAATTAATCGTCTAAGCTCTTCATCAGAAGGCACACACAATCTTCCTTGAAACCTTAGAGCTCCACTCTCATCAATAGAGAATTTCGCATTTCGAGGCTCAGTAATATGTGCCTTGATATCTTGAAGCTCATCGTCATGCTCTTTAGCCTCAGAATCTTTCCTGCCAACTCGTAGCTCAAAGTGATGTTGGCGAACATACACGACAATTTGGATACTTCGAGATTTGACACGTGTACCCTACGACTTAAAGCATCAGCGACCACATTGGCCTTACCGGGATGGTATCGAATGGTACATGTGTAGTCGCCCAGAAATTCCATCCATCGTCGTTGTCTCATGTTTACTCCTTTTTGGGTAAACACGTACTTCAAGCTCTTATGGTCCGTGAGGATGGAAACTCAGGACCATAAAGATAGTGTCTCACTTTCCCAACGCAAATACTATAGCAGCTAGCTCAAGGTCATGGGTTGGGTAATTTCTTTCATGGGCTTCAGTTTTCTCGAAGCATAGCGATCACTTTTTCTCGTTGCATCAGTACACAACCCAAACCTTCCTTTGAAGCATCAGTGTAGACTATAAAGTCGTTGGTTCCCTCGGAAGAGCTAGTATCGGGGCGGTGGGTCAGCCTCTTCTTTAGCTCCGAAGCTTTCCTGACACTGTCACTCCATACGAACTTAGGATTTTTTCCCTGTTAAAGAGGACAAGGTCCAGCTAGCTTCGAATAATCCTTCACAAAAACGGCGATAGTAACCAGCCAAACCAAGAAAACTTCTCACTTCAGTGACAGATTCGGGTCTCTTCAATGACTAGCGACTCAATCTTCGACGGGTCAACCTCCAAACCTTCTCCAGAGATAATGTGCCCTAAAAAGGCGCCTTATCTAGCCAAAAGTCACACTGCTGAATTGGCATACAATTTGTTGTTCTGAAGAGTTTCCAAGACATTCGAAGATGTTTCTCATGATCCTTCAGATTTGAGGTAAACGAAATGTCATCGATGAAAACAACAACAAACTGATCAGATACGGCCGAAAAACGCGGTGCAATCAAATCCATGAACACAGCCGGGCAGGAGTAAGGCCAAAAGTCATCACTACGAACTCGGAATGACACATACCTCGAATTCAGGGCAGTCTTAGGTATGTCTTCTCCCCTTACCCTAACTTGATAATAGCCGTGTCGCAGATCAAGCTTTTGAGTAAACCTTCGAACCTTCCAATGATCGAAAGTTCCTCAAGACGGGCAGGGGGTACTTGTTTCTTGACAGTGACTTGGTTCAAGCCTCGTAGTCGATGCACATCCTCATAGTAACCATCCTTCTTCTTCACGAACAGAACCGGTGATCCCAAGGGGACGAACTAGGTCTCACAAAACGGTTATCCACCAGATCTTGCAAGTTGAGTCTTCACTCCTTAAGCTCAGCAGTGCCATCCTATAACGGTGACGTCGATATTGGTGCAGTGCCAGGTACCGATCAATGCTAACTCCACCTCTCCGTTCGGGGGGTACGGAATCCAGCTTCTCAGGGAAACACCCTTGAACTCTTAACAACCCTGACCGTCCTCGATTTTTGGCTGATCTTTGGGTTCATTGATCAGAGAATGCCAAAAAGCAGGTAGCAACCGTCACGAGAGCCTCAGCTCCTGGGCAGACAGTAGAAACTTCTCATCTTCTCTTATCTCATTTCCCATACGACTTTCTCCTCTCGAGGTTTTTCCCAGGGATATAGCTTTGGTTGACAATCCAGTGCGCGTTAGTGACTCGGACAGCAAATCCATACCCAGAATAACATCGAGGGGCCGATAGAGGTAGAAATATTAGGTCAGCAGGGAAGTTCTTCCTATGAATTGGAAGCTCACATCGCTCGACGAACTTCTTAAGTGATGAGGACTAGCTCCCAAAGGCGGACTACTTCTAAGCGTAGGGGTAATACTTTGTAATGGTAAAGCGAGGGGATTCAGCAAATACTTCAGCATCAATGAATGCCGTAGCACAGGAGCAAATAAAGCTTTAGAACGAAGTTGAGCGATCAGTAGCGTACCTCAACCACATTGCGGTGTCAGGAACTTCATGACCGCCTATTCGGAAAACTCGGGCTTCGCCATATTGTACCCTTTCCATCATTTCTTCGATCATAGTCTCCGGCCTTCATCCTTGACAATGGCATGTCGTTGACAGTGGCTATCTTGTGATCCTTACTCACACAAGCCAAAGCATAACCCTGTCTTTCCAGCAGTTGTGCTCATCGTGGTTGACTCCCTACACAGTAGTTGGCAGTTCTTCCTATGCCTGGGATGACTGCCCAGACCCTCCAGTATGTTGCGAGAGCGGTTGTCAGGTTGAGTACGGGAATAAGTCGCCGGTGGGTGCATGATATCCACGATTGATATCCTCCTCGAAAATTCCTCCCGCTTATACCCAGATTGGCTTCCTCTCCATGGCTCCCAGAAGAACTAAAGAGTAAGCTCCTCTGCTCGAGTAGGCGTATCAGCCATCTTTAATCTCCTTGAGACCACTCTCTACCTCGGAGGCGAGGTCGACAGCCTTGAGATTAGGTAGGCATATGGGGTCCCCAATAACTGTACCAGGATTTCGGAGTGAGTCCCTTCACAAAGTGACGACCTTC
>JAHHQI010000602.1:0-11259 GCA_028274465.1 Plantago ovata | reverse complement strand
TTCCTCTTCGATCGTGCAGAGTACTGGTTTGCTTGGATCATGTCGAAGACCTTAGAGGCCAAGGAGGAGCAGAGAAGGAAACCAGCGCTTGGCTGGCAAGACCACGAAGATCCTCGGGTCGCTTGATATTAGCCATCCGAAAAACGCGGCGGAGCACCGAGACGCTCTGGCTAAAGGGGGGCTTGTGACAATCGAGGATCCTTGGAGGCCGGTAAACGAAAGGCCTCGTGGGAGGATGCGGCGGCCGCAAAAGACCGGGGAGGCCGGCGAAGGGAAACCGAAAAAGCGTCCTAAGGATCGGGCACCTCCAGCAAAAGAGCTGCGCGAAGAGGCAGACTAAAACGTGTGCGAGCGACACCGGCCGCAAGGGGCGCGGCCGCTCTGGACGTCGACCGCGAGCCGAAATAAAGCGTTCGTCCAAATGTCCGAGCTGGACCGTGCTCCGAATTGACCCTTGCGCTCTACAGGTAAAACTTATAAAAATTTTACAAGTGTGACTTATTTCCTCCTCGCTCTTGCAAAAATCTGACTTTTACTATTGTCGCAGCTCGAGCACATCAGGAGGCGTATGCCAATGTCGCAGCTGATCGCTCCGACATAGGCAAGTTATCGAGGAGCTCGAGAAGACGGTGGCGGCGGAAAAGGCGAAGGCCCAGGTGGCGAATGAGGAGGTCCGCAAGTCTCATGAAAAGGTGGATCAGCTCGAGAAGGAATGGCTAGGGAGAAGCAAAGAGCCCTGAGTTACAAAGGTGGGTATTCCACTCTGTCGCAATGTATGCAGAAATTTAAGGACAGTGTGCTATCCTTCCTCGTCGGTAGCCGGCTCGAGACAGCCCGGGATTTCAGGAGTCCGCCACTTATAAGTTGGCTACCCAGGACATAAGGGATACTGCTCGCGAGGAGGGTTTCTTCTCTGTATCGGCAGCTGAAAGGGTGAAGCTCCTTCCCGAGGATTTCGATGTGGATGCCCGCGATGACATGCATGCAGGGAGGCGCGACGACATGACCCGTATCCTGACGAGATTCCGAGCGATGAGATGCACATGCATGCGAATTCGGTGAGCTCGTTACTGATCCGATGTGCCTTACCCAGTAAGCCTTCCTATCTCCCGCGCTGGGTCCCCGAGTGTATCCGGGCCGGTCTACTTCTTCCGTTTGAGAAGGCTCCTCTCCGGAACGCGAATTGGATTCAACTCAATAAGCCGGTCATGGGGCGCGGGGAGGGTTTTGTGGAGCCGGAGCTGACTGCCCATGCTAATGCTATAAAGGAGGCTCGCGAGAAGGGTGGCGATATGAACTTGCACAACCCGAACAGCCCTACTCGAGCTGGTGCCTCAACGAGCAGTGTCCCTGCCAACCAGAGCGAGTTCTCGGCCAGCCGGACCGTTAAATGCGAGAGAGCTTGATCAAGGCCGAGTATGCTCGGTTAATCTTTGTACTTGTATTTTTTTCCAAGTTTTTTCCGAACAATCTCCTGCTTTCGTAATTTGCTATTCGGCCCCTTGTGGCGCACTTCATAATTTCTTATTCGGCCCTTTGTGGCGTACTTGATCCATGTTGTATTGTAACATAATGTATGTTTTCTTTTCTTGTTTCAATGCAATTTGCTCCTCGATTTCTTTTTTACACTTTGCATTTTTCTACTTACTCCGTAGTTATGACGTATAACTCGAATAGAGTAGTCAAATACAAGTAAGTGAGGATCGAGTAGCCCTGCTCCTCGAGGCATAAAATAGCAAGATACTCTCTGTTAACAACAACTTGGTTGATACTGCTCGAACTCGTAATATAGTTGCAGCGCTCCTCGATTTCCTTTAAGAATCAAGGGAAATTCTAAGTGTTGAGCGAAATCGACTCTGGTTTCTCCTCGATCTCCTTCCGCTCGCCGGTTCCATAATTGAGTAGGTTTTCATAATTGAATAGCAGCATAATAGTTCTAAAATTGAACAATTTTTGAAAGGTAGACATTGCATTGATTTGTCGGAAATACAATTACAATGGGGGCTCCTCGGCCAGCTTGCTTACAACAACTTCTTAACAAAAAGGAGAGGTACCTCTCACTTGAATCCGTGAGGCATCCTCCTCGATCGATGGGCCTTCCACATAGGTTTTCAAAAAGCTTCTTCTCCCTACAACTTCAAGCGTAGAATCTCTGGAGGTTAGAGGTATTCCATGGGTTTTTAATACTCTTCCCTCCATGTCTTGAAGGCGATAACTTCCGTTGGACCTTGCTTCTATTATCTTGTAGGGGCCTTCCCAATTGGGTTGCATCTTCCCAACTTTGCCCAAGATGTCTGCTCTTCGGAGTACTAGGTCTCCTACTTGGAAGTCTCTCTCTCTTACGCCTTTGTTGTAGGTCTTCGCGATGAGTGCTTGATATCTGAGGATATTGGCCAAGGCATTGGTCCTCGCTTCGTTGATTGTCTCCAGGTCGAATAGTCTCTCTGTATGATTGTCCTCGGGTTGATACCCTTGGATTCTGAGGGTTTCCACCGCCACTTCTGCTGGTATGACCGCCTCGGACCCATAAACTAGCGAGAAGGGAGTCTCTCTTGTAGCTGTTTTTGATGTAGTGCGGTATGCCCACACCACTCCATCAAGCTCGTCGACCCAGTCCTTGTTGGTGGCGAACCTCTTCTGCAAGTTGTTGACGAGGATCTTGTTGACTGCTTCTGTTTGCCCATTGGATTGAGGATGTCCTACAGAGGTATACCTCCTCTCGATCTTCATTTCCTTGCACCATTCATTGAATCTTTGGCCACAAAATTGAGCACCATTATCTGAGATGAGGACCCTTGGCAAGCCAAATCGACACACGATGTTCCTCCATACGAAGTTCATCACTCTTTGTTCGGTGATGGTAGATACTGCCTCAACTTCCGCCCACTTGCTAAAGTATTCGACCGCAACAATGATGAACTTCTTTTGACCCGTGCCTCTTGGGAAGGGACCGACTATGTCGATGCCCCATATGTCGAAAGGGCAAGTGATGGCGATGGGCATGAGAGGTTTCGCCGGGACGTTGATCAAATTGGCGTTCAATTGACACTCCTCGCACTTTCTCACAAATTGGGCAGCGTCTTCGCGAACAGTGGGCCAGTAGTATCCTTGTCGAATGACTTTTTGCGCGAGGGTTCTTCCTCCGGCATGGTCTCCGCAACTTCCTCGATGCATTTCTCCAAGAAGTTTTTGAACTTCATGCTCGGCGACGCATCTCATGTAGACTCCCTCGAAGGACCTTTTATACAAGTAGTCTCCTTGCATGATGTATCGAGGAGCCTTTCCCTTGATTCTCCTTGCTTCAGCCTTGTCACGAGGAAGGCTTCCATTTTTGAGATATGTTGTTATCTCTTGCATCCAATTCGGTTGATCGTCAATTGCCAAGACGTTTGGCTTTGACGACCACAAAGATGATGCGTTGATTCTCATGAGTATCACGTTCCGGGTATCGACTCCTCCGGAGGCTGAAGCATATTTTGATAGGGCATCTGCCCTTTGATTGAGATCCCTCGAGAACTTTTCAATCTCACAACTTTCAAATTTTTGAATTTCTTCCGTGATGGCACTCTTGTACTCCGCCAGTGAGTCTTTCTTGGTTCTGAACTTCCCCGAGATTTGCTTCTCGGCCAGTTGGGAATCAGTGAAGAGATGTAGCTTCTTCACTTCCAATGACTTTGCCATACGTAGAGCGATGAGGATGGCTTCATATTCTGCTTCATTGTTGGAGACCGGGAAACTAAGAGTAACGGCGTACTCGAGTTCCGCCCCTCCGGGACTCTTGAACTATATTCCTATCCCGCCATTTTTTCCTGATGAGGATCCGTCGACATGAAGAATCCAGACGTCTCCATGGTCTACTAATTCTTTGGGTTTTGGAGAGACGGTCTCCGCACCCTTTGGCTCGTCGGTTTTCTCTGTCAGGAACACTTCATGCCTTTTCCTTTTGGTTTGGGACATCGCCTTAAGCTCTTTTAAAGCATCTTCCAGAGCTTGCATTGGGTTGTTTTGATAGGGTTGCTCTTCGACCATCATCAAAGCACTCTTTGTTTCCGAAGAGTTTTCCTCTGAAGTTCCTTTTGAGGGATACTCCACGAGGAAGTCGGCTATGACTTGTGCTTTCTTGGCCACGGGTGCTTGATAGTCGATGTCGTACTCACTTAATTCGATCGCCCATCTTGCCATTCTACCCGAATTTTCGGGTTTTCCGAGGACTTGCTTGAGAGGTTGCTTTGTCAAAACAACAACCTTGTGAGCACCAAAGTAGGGTTTTAACCTCCTTGCAGTATAAACGAGGGCAAAGGAAAGCCTCTCGATATCCATGTACCGCGTTTCAGCTCCGGCAAGCACTTTGCTCAAGTAGTAGATGGGCAAGTGGTCGTTCCCTTGGATTCGTACCAAGACTGAGCTGATAGATTCCCCGGTTGCTGCTAAGTACAAGTAGAGTACCTCTCCTTCTACGGGTTTCGACAATAGAGGAGGAGCGAGTAGGTATTCTTTCAGCTTCTCGAAGGCTTCCTCGCACTCCTTGGTCCACTCGAAGTGGCTGCTCTTTCTCAACACCTTGAAAAAAGGTAGATTTTTCTCGGCGGACCTCGAGATGAATCTACTCAACGCAATTGATTTTCCGACCAATTGTTGCACCTCGTTGATGGATTGAGGTTGTGGAAGATCAAGTATGGCCTTTATCTTTTCGGGGTTTGCTTCTATTCCTCTTTCTGTCACCATGTAACCGAGGAACTTACCCCCTTTGACTCCAAAGGTACACTTCGCCGGGTTGAGCTTCATGCCATACTTTCTCAAGATTGAGAAGCACTTTGCCAGGTAACCTACATGTTGCTCCTCGGTCTTGCTCTTGACGAGCATGTCATCGACATATACTTTCATTGTTTTACCTAGCTCTTCCTTGAACATCTTGTTAACCAACCTTTGGTAGGTCGCTCCGGCGTTCTTAAGACCAAATGGCATCACGTTGAAGCAGTATACATTGCCGTTAGCGAAGAAGGCAGTCTTAGGCACATCATCTTTGGCCATTTTGACCTGGTAGAAGCCCTGGTATGCATCCATGAAACTCAGGAGGGCGCATCCAGCGGTGGAATCAACAAGCTGGTCGATCCGTGGGAGAGGGTATGGATCCTTCGGGCAAAACTTGTTGAGCCTTGTGAAGTTGTTGCACATTCGCCATTTTCCCGGACCTTTCTCCACGAGGACCACATTGCATACCCAATCGGAGTATCTCACCTCTTTGATGTGGCCGGCCTTAAGAAGTCTTTGGACTTCCGCTTCTATGATGGCATTATCTTCCGCACTGAAGTCTCTTCGCTTTTCTCTGATGTGGGTAATCGATGGGTCTACGTTCAGACGGTGAACGGCGACACGTGGGTCGATCCCCTTCAGGTCCTCGGTACTCCATGCGAAGATATCGTTGTTATCCTTCAAACATTGGATGAGTTTCATCCTGACTTCAGTGGTCATCTCGGTGCCAATTTTTGTGATCTTGTCGGCACTTCCTTCAACGATTTGGATTTCTTCTAGGGCTTCTCTTGCTTCAATTTTGTTTTTCTCAAAGAATTTCTTCTTTTTGGAAGAGGGTGGAACTGGTGGAATCACTTGATACTCCTCGAGCTCCTTAACAGCTCCTACTAGAGTATCTTTGTCTTTCTTCATGATTGCTTTTCTTCGCCTAAGTGACGGACTTGGCTTTTTTGATTTTTTCTTCACTCGCCGAACCGTGTAGAAACGATAAGGCGCATTATGAACAAGGGGTGTCTCCTCGGATGATTGCCCGGGGTTGGGTTCTCCAATGGCAACCCTTGAAGTGAATTTGGCTGACAAGGTGTAGCATTCCCATGCTTCTCGTATGTCTCCTACTTCTTGTCCAATTCCCAAAGGAGTGGGGAATTTTAGCTTGTTGTGGACCGTGGACACTACGGCTCGGAATTGAGAGAGACCGGGTCGGCCTAGGACTGCGAAATAGTCAAATGGCATATCGACGACCACAAAAGGAACCTGTTGAGTCACGCGTCTAGGAGCGCTACCCATTGATACCGTGAGGTTGATCATTCCGAGCGGCATGATAGGTTGTCCTCCGAATCCTATCAATGCGCTCCTCACTTCTCTGAGCCCCTCCCTTGGGTTCATTTGCATCCTTTTCAAGGTTCCAGTGAAAATCAAGTTTGCCGAGCACCCGGTGTCGACGAGGATCCTTCCTAGCTTGTATGATTGAACATCCAGGGAAACTACGAGTGGAACGCAAGGATCATAGATGTTCCCTCCTCCGGCATGCTTCAGGGGAATTTCGCTATCATCGAAAGAGATAACATTGGTTCCTGGTCGCTAAGGTTGTCCACCGTAACCTCCCTTTGATTACGAGTGTCGCCCCCCGCGGGTCCTCCCGCGATTGTGAGAGTGTGGATGCTTCCATTCATAGGGCGGTTCTCATAATTGTTGTAATTATGAATGTCGTCATCCTGGGGGTTTCCTTGGTAAGGGTGCTCGTTCCCACTTCGAGGGGGTGGGGGTAGGAGTGCCAGGGGTTCATCCTTCCGGATGTAGTTAACCAATTGACCGTTACGTATCATCCTCTCAATTTCGTTCTTGAGCTCGACGCACTCATCGGAGGTGTGCCCTTTCCCTTTGTGAAACTTGCAAAACTTTTCCGAGCTCTTGTTCCTTTGATTTTCCTTAATCGGGGGTGGCCATGAGACGTCTAGCTTCCTCGAGACTATATAGTTCAAGATGTCGGATCTTGGCCTATTCAAGTCTGTGTAGTTGCTATATCGTCTGGGAGGTGACCTTCGAGGAGGAGACCTCTTGTCCCTGAAATCATTTCTTGAGTTGCCCTCTTTGATCAATCCAAATTTTTGCTCTTTCCTCTGCTTCCCGGGATTTTGGGGGCGAGGAGGGTACTCCTTTTCTTTCTCTTTTTCTTTCCCTTTTTCCTTGGGAAGATTGGTTCTCACGGTGACCGTTTTTCGGAATTCCTCAGCCTCGAGGAAATCCCTGCAAACTTTGGCGAGTTGTGCTTCATTCTCCACACACGATGCTGAGAGTACATCTTGGAATTTGATGTTGGTAGTGTTACCATACAAATATTCTTTCCTCTCATTGATCGAGTGATCTTCGACTTGGAGGGCTGCTTCATGAAAACGATTGATGAAGTCCCTCAAGTCTTCATTGTTTCTCTGAACAATTTCAGCCAAGTACCTGACCCGTCTCTTGGTGTTCATTACCTTCTCGAATCGTTTAGAGAACTCCTTACAGAGATCCCTATATGACTTGATGGATCGGTGAGGGAGGCGCGACCACCACTTCATGGCTTCCCCGGAGAGGTTAGCCGGGAAGAGGAGTGCCTTGGTCCTTGAGTCATGACCGTAAGCATCCATCTTAGTGCCAAATCTTACCAAGTAGTCCTTCGGACAACTTGTTCCATCATAGCTTTCGAAGGTGGGGAACCCTCTTTCAATTTTGGCTTGGTGGCTTCTAATCTCATCACATAAAGGGCTCGGGTCTTGGTCTTGCTCTCTCTCTTGGACAGTTCCTCGAAGAGTCTCTATCTGAGCATCAAGTGCGGATTTCCTCGCGTTGAGTTCCTCCAGAGTGAGTGTAATACCCCGCATCCCACATAGCTTAAGAGTGAGTGGAATAAAGGGTATATATGTTAGACCACCACTCTCACATGGTATGAGGCCTTTTGGGTGATTCCAAAAGCAAATCCGTGCGGGCTCAGGCCCAAAGCGGACAATATCATACTGTTGAGACGTGTGTGGGTCCGTCCAGGAGTAACCACGCCGGCCGGATTGGTCGGGTCGTTACAAATGGTATCAGAGCCTAGACCAACCCAAAGCCCGCACCGGGTGGACGGTTGGTAAAGGTTATTGTCAGTTTGTCACCCCCACCACTTAAGGCGCTCGAGGACGTCGAGGCTTTAAGGGGGGTAGTTTGTAATACCCCGCATCCCACATCGCTTAAGAGTGAGTGGAATAAAGGGTATATATGTTAGACCACCACTCTCACATGGTATGAGGCCTTTTGGGTGATTCCAAAAGCAAATCCGTGCGGGCTCAGGCCCAAAGCGGACAATATCATACTGTTGAGACGTGTGTGGGTCCGTCCAGGAGTAACCACGCCGGCCGGATTGGTCGGGTCGTTACAGTGAGCCTCCTCCCCGTGATCGGATCGACCAGGGGGGTTACCTCAGCTACTGTTCTCAACGCTTGATTCTCCGCCACTGCTTCTTGTTGGTTTTGAGGAGTTACCTGGTTGGGAGTAACTTGATTGGGGAGAGCGGGTGGTGTAGCGACCACCTGAACTCTATTTTCTTGTTGCGCCACATTTTGTAATGATGCCCGTATTCTTCCGTCAATCAGGTCTCTCAAGTCATCCGGGGCACCTTGGGGTCCTAACCTCGATTGGATTCTTGACGGTCCAAGTCGAGATTGGATCGGCCTGGTGTTGGCTCTCGAATGTGCTTCATCTTGTGCAACAGGTGCTCTTCCTTGGGATTGACGAGGAGCGACCAGGGTGGCCCGAGGTTGCTCTTGCACCGGGGCCTGTGGTTCTCCTTGAGCTTGTATCTCAGTATTAACCCTAATAGCCTCATTACCTCCGACATATCCTTGTAGAGTAAGAAGGAATAGACCGTATTGAGCTTCGCCCATCCCGAAGTCTGATGGTCGGACTACACGTCCATCAGGAAGGGTGAAGGTCAATGCGGCCGGTTGAGGAGGGTTCACTGCCACGGGAGGTTGGTTGATTGCTTCCGGATGAGGCTGCCCCCTAGACTCGGCGTTGTTCGAGACTCTCAAAGCTCCATAGGCATTTCCTACCGGGACTCCTTGCGGGTTATTTTCGCCCGATCTCTCATTTTGGGAGTGGGTGACATTAGTAAATGCCCCCTCCGTGTAATCCCGATTCCTTGCAACATTGTTGTTTCTTTGTTCCCTCGGAACACCATCCGTTCCTCCTCCGCGACCGTTACTAGAGGGACGGCCTCTAGGTCGAGGAGGGTTTCTGGGTGGTGCATTAGCAAGACGGTTGCTTCTTCTGGGAGGCATATTCATGAGGTGTCACGGGGAGGAATGTGGCTCGACCAGTAGGGCAAGGAATGACCTTTCGTGTCGCTTCCCACAGACGGCGCCAAATGTTGAAGGGTAATTCGTGTTTCTTTCTAAGTTCGCAATGAGTCGCTAGTCTAAGTCATTCTAGTTCTTCTTCTTGTAGTATTACTCTGAGATAGGAAATGAGCCTTCTGGTAGCTTCCTCGTGCCTGAAAGAGACTAGAGGGGGGGGGGTTAGTGACTCTTGCCCGGTCTGTAAGGTATCAGACCGGGGAGGCGAGTTTACGAATAGGGAGTTGTGAGGCTTCCCTAGTATGAGTAGTAAATGTGGTGCTCGAGTGGTGTCATTAATGCTTGCTGTTGAGGAGTAAATGAGGCCTTTATATACTCGTGGCCTTTCATCTTCCGGTTGTGTAGGATCACGACACGTGTACGGCTGGGATTGAAGCCTTCCTCGGCCCAGGCCCATTAAGGAGGTCCATGGGCCCTGGCCCAAGGGAGCCACCGTGGCTGGTCGCTCAGGGTCTTCGTGCCTTACTTGTCCGTGCGTGGTGCGAGTAGCATCCTGTCCAGTTTCTCTCAAGGAGTGTTATCTTGACGTAAGTTGCTCCTCGAGCCTGGGAGATGCTCCTCGAGCCGTATGGCTGTTTTGTCCTTGTAATGAGCTTATTTTGAGGGTTGTCCTCCCAGTGATGGTCGGACCCTATGTTGGTCGATCCACACCTTAGTGACATACTTGGGTGTGGTCGTGCCCCTTGAGGGACGGCCTGTGGTGCTTTGTCGCGCTCTTAGACCGCTCCAGTTCGTACATGCGGACTGGACATATTTCAACACTAACACCTTGCTTCCTTAATGATCAAGCTAAAGAGTCCATTGAAACTAACCTATCTATTGTGTTTACTAACTAGATGATTCATTCATCCACATTCTATTGCTTTATGTTGATGAAAGATACAATGCCATGTAAAGAATGAGTTGTATGTATAGAACAACTACTAGATCACTAGATTTGTTAGATTGCTATTTAGAGTGTTCCATTACGATATCCCTTTCCTCAAACATAGGAGAGAACTAACTACAAGTACTATAGCTGAAACTAACCTTTCCAATACCCTTACAAACTAGATTAGTTGTCTATTGATTCATTCATTCACTTTCTATTGCATTAGGTAGATGAAAGATACAATCCCATGTAAAGAATGAGTTGTATGTCTTCCCTTTATCTAGAACAACAACTAGATCACTAGATTAGTTAGATTGCTATTTAGAGTGTTCCATTATGATTTCCCTTTCCTCGAACGTAGGAGAGAACTAACTACAAGTACTATAGCTGAAACTAACCTTTCCATTACCCTTACAAACTAGATTAGTTGTCTATTGATTCATTCATTCACTTTTTATTGCTTTAGGTAGATGAAAGATACAATACCATGTAAAGAATGAGTTGTATGTCTTCCCTTTATCTAGAACAACAACTAGATCAGTAGATTTATTAGATTGCTATATAGAGTGTCCCGTTATGATATCCCTTTCCACAAACATAGGAGAGAACTAACTACAAGTACTAGAGTTATATACACAATCAAATAAGAAGTTCCCTTGCTTCCTTAATGAGCAAGTTAAAGAGTCCATTGAAACTAACCTATCTATTGTGCTTACAAACTAGATGATTCATTCATTCACTTTCTATTGCTTTATGTAGATGAAAGATACAATGCCATGTAAAGAATGAGTTGTATGTATAGAACAACTACTAGATCACTAGATTAGTTAGATTGCTATTTAGAGTGTTCCATTATGATATCCCTTTCCTCAAACATAGGAGAGAACTAACTACAAGTACTATAGCTGAAACTAACCTTTCCATTACCCTTACAAACTAGATTAGTTGTCTGTTGATTCATTCATTCACTTTCTATTGCTTTAGGTAGATGAAAGATACAATCCCATGTAAAGAATGAGTTGTATGTCTTCCCTTTATCTAGAACAACAACTAGATAAATAGATTAGTAAGATTGCTATTTAGAGTCTTCCATTATGATATCCCTTTCCTCAAACATAGGAGAGAACTAACTACAAATACTAGAGTTATATACACAATCAAATAAGAAGTTCCCTTGCTTCCTTAATGAGCAAGTTAAAGAGTCCTATTGAAACTAACCTATCTATTGTGCTTACTAACTAGATGATTCATTCATCCACT
>JAHHQI010000601.1:0-11261 GCA_028274465.1 Plantago ovata | reverse complement strand
GCTTCACCAATCTTGACCAACCCATTTTCACAACTGCCCTCTGGCTCATAAGGATCCATCCGCCAGTTGCACAATAGCCCTTGACTCAGCTAGTTTCTCCAATTTTGCCTTTCAAACAATTCAAAGGGATTATTGTTGAGTAGGATCCCGTTCAAGTGTGGCACGGACATTCTTAAGCTCACCATCCCTACCTAAATCGAACCTTTGGGAGTTGTTCGGGATCCTCTTGCTCCCATCACTTGCGTCAGAACCAAGGTCCTTCTCTTCTTCTCAGCATGTAGAATTTCTTCCTTATGCCGCACTGCACCACAGACCTTCCTGATGGTGATTTCGTCAGGTACACTCACCAGCAACGTAAGCCTTCGAATTCACAGGTTGCTAGGCAGTTTGCCTTGTTCCCTACTTGTTCCTCGGTCGATCAACTTTGCATCTTTGATGGGCAAGCCTAGTTCTCCTTCCAATCTTCGAGCCTTGCCCCTAGTCTTCTCAGAGTCTTCTTCTAACGTTTGAGAAAACTTTGTGTGTGATCAACCATCCTTTGCAGTTCTCCATAGTTGAGCGTCTTCGACTTCGGGCTCTTTCGGAGCGGGGTTTTCGCAGTGTTCATTACCATAGTTTAGCCTACTACGGTCTTGGTTAGGTCCATAAGTTTGGTTAGCCGGTGCATATCCTTGATGTTACGGTATCTCTTCTCCAAAATCCACCTCGAGGATTCCTACCGTCTTGTCCGTAGCTAACTTCTTGAGTGCCAAACTCCGTAGCAAAGGCTTCTTCTTCGCCTCCTCGAGCCCAGTGCCATCCTCGTAGCCAGCTCTGATCTACCATATGAGCCCCATGCCCATAGTTCTTGCATATCGGCATACTTCGTTCGAAACAGTTGTTCCGGTGGCGCTCTTGAGGACTTGCTTCAATTTGTTGGTAAAGCACTCGAATTGATCCGCATTCCCCCTGTACATAGGGGCTTCTTGAGTCGGTGGAGCTTCAAGTCCACGTCTCCTAACCATTGCTCTTGGGTCCTTGAACTGCGAACCCTTAGCAAGCCTTTCGAAAACTGCCCAGACGGCTTCTGCGGTTTCCTCCCAAATATTGCCTCGGCATTGGTTAAGGTGTGAGGGAAGTATTTCTCCATGAAAGAGGAAAAAACTTCTCCCAAGTGTCCAGCGAGCCTGGGAAGAGAACTTAACCATGACTTGGCTCTATCGCCAAGTCCCATAGCAAAAACCTTATCCTCAACTCATCCGTTGTTATGTCAGCCCGGGTCGTGGGGAGTTGGTTGACGAAATCATCGATATCGTGTAAGTACCCCATCACACTTCCCTGATAAGCCATAGAACCTCGGAAGTTGTTGGAATGCGTGGTTCTTGATTTCCAGATCTCGGTTGCAGACGAAATAACAAATCGCCGGTCCCCTCATACGATCCTTGGTGGATTGAACCCATGCCTTCAGTGGTCTAGCTTCTGCCATTCCGTCAATTTCCTTGAAAAGGAGTCGCCTTCTTTGGGGTAGACTCTGTCGATCTCAGCAATTGAATCAGCAAGCGGTGTTCCTGCAGAACGTGTATGCGGCATACACATCTGTAACAGACTAGTACTCAAACTAAAAATTAGCCTCGTAGAAATTTCGAAAATCGAGAATATTTCTAGATATCGAATACTACTAAGGCTAGGAAAGGGAAATTAGAAACAGACTAGGAAAGCAGTATCAGAGAGAGATAAAAAGGAAAACTAAAACTAGTAGAATTAGGAATCTAAAGTTGTAAATATAAACAAATAAACAGAAAAAAGGAGTATAGTCCCCGGCAACGGCGCCAATTTGATGAACCCGGGATGTCGTGCTCCGAGTTCACGCAAATAAATTTGTAATTAAGCCAAAGGCAATCCACAACTACAACGAAAACCGTAGTGTAGCAGTAGAATGACTCGAGTGTCGTTCTATCAGGACTATAACTAGCTTATCAAATCTAATTTAGAATATAAAAACAGCAGACAGATAGCAAAGGGGGGTTTTCTAGCAGATAATGGAGAGTGGTGATAGTATGATCCTTCTTAACATAACGGGTCGATAATCATGCATAAATTCTCGGTCTTGCATAGAGATCTTTGAATCAATCTAGTGTCTGTTGCAAATATTAAGCACTATGAAGATAATTGGTCTGACAAGTCAATCACTATTGTCCTAATGTGTTCCGTAATTATTCAACACTACAAAGAAATTGTTCTGATGGTCGACAAGTGTCCAATTGTGCATAATAATTAATACAACATACGAGAAGTTAGGTTGTGCCTGATCAACGAAATAAAGCAATGACACGGAGTATAATGCGCGATATAGCCATTAGCATGTATCTTCCCTTCGCTAAGAATTCACATACTCACACACCGATAAGTTTCGCTACTCATAATAGGCATGCAATCAACAGAAATCATAGAAGAAAACATGTTGAAAGAATATAATAAAATAAGTAGAATAAAACTGTAAGATACAAAGTTACTGAAGGTTGTCAATCTCCGGATGATTGCGATCCTACGAGCTCCAACTGCTATGAAAAAGTATCCCCTAAGCTACGGACCCCCAGAACAGGCCCTGGGAAGTCCTACCTAAAACTATAGAGAGAGGTGAGAAAGTAGGTCTGGAAAGATATGATTTTCGGAGAAAACTGAAAACTATATATAGGCTTCGAAATACTGTGGGGCGGTTCGCCCACACACCGGGCGGTTCGCCGGTGTGGGCGTTCGCCCACGTCTGGGGCGGTTCGCCCCCAATTTCGCGGAATCCGCGTTTTCACGCGGTTTTGGATTTCTTCCCTTTTCGGACTCGGTTTCTGACTTCTAGTAGCCTTCTAGCCTCCAGATTCGGCCCTAGACTTCAAATCCTATCCGGAAACCTTCAGATACTTCAAAAAGGCTTCTGGAACACCAATTCCTTGTCAACTTCAATATATTGCCCGGAAATCTTCGAATTTCAACCAAAACCTGTAAAATAAAATCTAAAGGGAAACGTGACACTATTCTAATAAAATGCACTAAAATATAGCTAAATTAACATAGAGGATAGCTAAAAAGGTGAAAAAGACTCGAATGAAAGTGTAAAATGCACATTCATCAGCTCTCCAACGCCTAGTGTCCTCTGCTCGAGCGGCCCCCAACGCCGATCTACACGCCCTTGGTAATCATCCCAACGCTGCTCCTCCATCACACGGAAGTCCTCCCACCTCTTGACTTCGCGCTCCTCAAATCCCCGGAATTGCTCGGTAAGCTGGGGACTGAGCCTCCAACATGGTGGTTTGGAAGTTCCCAAACTGATCGACCAAGATCTGGTTGAACTCGAGAAGTCGAAGCTTCCTTGTCCGGCCGTAGGTGGAGGTGGAGGAGGTGTCACATGGCGAGTAACTCTTGGTTGCATGGGTTCTCCTTGCTGAGTGCACCAAGTCCCGAACATCTCATTGTATGTATCAATGTTGATGGATTTCTTTGGCTTCTTGTCCAGTACGAGGTCGGGAACTCCGGCCTCCTTGCACATGCCCGTGATCAAGTTACCAAAGGCAAGCTTTTGGTTTGCATTACGGCGGCGCTTGAATTCCTCGAAGATGACGATGCCAGGAGTGAGAGGCAAATCATGCAAGAGAGCATAGACTAAGACTCCGTAATAGGACTGAACCTCGGAATCATGTGTGCTAGGAATCAGATTGGCTTGAACGAACTTTAACATCATCCTTGCCTCGAAGGTGAGATCGTTGTGGCGCAAAATCCGGGGTGGTTCATCAGGCAATTCAAAATCTTCCATGGTAATGCCATTCAGTATCTCCATGGGGTAATGATCAGACTCCATGTCGTAGACATAGAGCTCCGCGGGATCAAATCTGTCGTTGGATGCAGGCTGGCGGTTTGGATCCCGCGCCAGTGGCCTATCCAATCGCATAATGAAGCTAATGATGCTCAAAGGAGTAAACTCGACCCCAACACCGCGGACGGGAACCTCACCGATCCGTTCATTATAGTCCGTGAAGGCAATGTAGAAGTCCTCCACTACTGCTTGGTCCCAATTTGGCATGACCTCGCCATAGTACTTCCAGCCTCGCTCAGTATTGAGCTTGTTGAGCTCTCAGGCACCATCCAACTCGCTCTCACCAGCCGTGAAGCGAATGCTCCTCTCAGAAATGTACGTGTGCTTGTGGGCATGGAAACTCGCTTCGAATTGCCTTGCTCTCCCCGATTGGCGATACTCGCGGGTGTGGCCGTTTGTTGGGCACTCGAGGTCCCTTATCCCCTTGATATCTTGGTTCTTCTTGATGCCATTGTACCTAGAATAATCTTATTAGATAACTTCAAGTGACAATGAGACTTAGACTTGACTCCTAGACTCCAATACTCACTCAAGTAATCTCATGGTGAGTTTGAGAGCTTGCTAAAGTTCATATGAACAAATCGAGAAGCTTTAACACTTCGTTACGATAAATCCATACGAATCTAAACCAAGCAAACAAACTCTCCAATTGAATTACCCAACCAATCCACACATTCTCATGCAATCACAACATCACCATAATCATAACATAACTCAAATTCAAGGCTAACAATCATCAAACAATTATATAGCAAAAATTCGAGCAATAGAATTCATCATAAATCAAGAGAGCAAAATTCGAATTTAGACATCACATCTAGTAAGAAACATGCTCAACAATCATCATCAAACTCTAATTCACCAATGCATAACACAATTGAAGCTAATTAAGATAAAATCCCAAATTCAAGAAAGTTAGGGTTCATGAGAGGTACCTTTGATTCCTTGTTATGGATGCTTCAAACGTGAAATTTGATCGGTTTAGATGATAGAGGGGGTGATGGGCTTTGTAAAATGCACAAGATTGCAAGAATTGGTGGAGAATTGAGAGAGATTGAGATTTTTGGGGTGCTAAATCGGCAATGGAGGAGAAAAACGAAGTGGGGAGCTTTGATACACAAGTGCTCCGCTTAGCTTTCTTAAGGAAAGCCAAGCGAAGCGCTTGGGCCGTCCCAAGTGAAGCGCTTGGCAAGCGGTCCGCTTGGGACCTGCCAAGCGCTCCGCTTGGATTTCCAGTAAGAATGAAATTCTTACTGGAAATCCAAGCGGACCGCTTTGGCTTGCCAAGCGGTTCGCTTGGGACCTGAAGCTCCCAAATCCATTTTTTTTCGACTTTTGCTAAATTTTCACCCCAAAAACCTTGTCTAATCAACGAAACAAAATTTTAAACGTGCTCCTAATCTATATGCAAGTACCTACAACCTCGGGTTGCCTCCCGAGAAGCGCCTTCGTTTAAAAGTCGTTGGCTCGACTCTTCACAACTCATGCGGAATTGATTTCACCTTGGGTACTAGACTTCCCCCTCCAATTGCCTCTCAAAGCATCAATCCCTGCACATCTTGACGAACATAAAGTGGACCAAAAAATCCTACAAGTTCGTTAGTATCAACATAAGCACATGAATCAACAATGGCTCGCAACGTGTGTTGCTTGCCATTTACCTCAAAGTGACATGTTCGACGATACATGTCTATGACCATACGCACTTGTTGATGAAGGCTCTACCCAAGAGAACCACATCTTTGAGCTTAGCAGAAGATGTAGGCATAACGATGAAATTAGTCTTCACCTCTACACCGGCAACCCTCACCGCCAAGTTCTCAATCACACCCAACGGCTTTTTCATGGACCCATCCGCTAATTGCACCATGCATTTCATAGGTCTCAATCCAGACAAACCCGACTCTTCATACACGTTCAAGGGTATAACATTCACATCCGCTCCCGTGTCTAGAGTTGCCACTATTCCGTCCTTCTTCCCCAAGCCGATTTCAACATCGAAGCTCTCTTGGATGGGCACTTCCACCATATCCACCATCTCATCCTCAGACGATGAGTTTTCTTTCACCTCTTCAACTATCGCATCAGATTGTGCGACAACTTCCTCTTCCATAACCACTTAGGAGTCTCGACCTCCTCACTCACCTTGCAAGTTTCAGTTATCTTGCAACTTGGCACCTCAACTCGTGCATTGTCTCTCACAACCGTGATCTCCACGGGCAAATCAGTCACCACGGTTATGGCCATAGCCTTCTCCGTGTTCCCGGGAAACTTCCCTTGCTCTCTACTAGCCCCCGATCTATCAGCTCTTGCAACTTCTTATGGAGGTTGCTACTACTAGCCTCAAGCTTCTCAAACCGCTGATTGTTAGTAGCTTCATTACGATAGTAATGCTCCATAAACTTATTTCGTCTTCAACACAAGATCGTTGAGAGAAGAGACAAGAGGTGAAGGAAGCACCCCTCCACCTTGTGGTCCCGAACTAGCAACCTGAGGTGGAGGTGTAGGATTAGAAGGCGGTGCTCCTTCATACCAATTGTTCCCATAGCTGAGACGACTTCTATCTTGATTAGGCCCATAGGCATATTGATCCGGGTTATGAAGATAACCACGGTTGCCTTGATTCTGGTACCCACCTCGGGTCCCCCGGTTTTGTGGCCTCATATTGCCATATCCTTGCCCGTAGTTCACATCTCCAACTACTTGCTCTCCCTCAGCAGCATACACTTCTTGACGGACATCGTTCGTGATATATTGCTCTCTAGCAAATTCAGAACGGCATAAATAGGCCGGGTGCCCGTAGTTCTTGCACACACCACAAACTTCCGTAGAAGGAGAAGGAACGCTTTGCCTCAAAGCTTGCTTCACTTCATGGGCGAACCCATCGAAGGCATTTTGTTCTACCACTACCTTGGCCTCACCTCTTTGCTCCTTTTGGAGCACACGAGCCCTCACATTCCGGTTTGGGAATTCCGGTACATCACGTCCAGCTTCACTTGAGCTTGAGAAGGAAGCAACTCCCCATACTACCTCCACAAATACTATCCACTTGAGATTGAATCTCGGGATGTAAACCATTGTAAAAGAATTGGAGAAGCTGGCCTTTATCATACCCGTGATGTGGGCATCGATGATGCAACCCATGAATCGATCATAGGCCTCGTGGAAAGGCTCATCATACCTCTGCTCGAAGGAGCTAATTTGGCTCTTCATAGCCATCGTCTTGGAAGCGGGGTAGTAACGCTCCATGAACTTATCAAAGCAAAGATCCCATGTTGTCAAAGACCCGGCCTCCAAAGTATTAAGCCAAGCCTTTGCACGATCACCTAGCCCCATAGAAAAGACCTTCTTACGGAGATCATCATCCGTAACACCAGCTCCTGGTCGCCCAAGATGGAGAACAAAATCTCGAGCTCATTCAAGTACCCAATCACGTCCTCATTAGCCATCCCATAGAATTTGGGAAGTTATTGGAACATGTGATTCTTGATCTCCAAGTTCCTTGTGGCATCATTGAGGACAATTGCTGGTCCTCTAGCCCCAACCGTAGGCTTAGTAAGTGTACGTATAGGACGCTCCGCCATTTCACCTTCCAAGTAACAGATTCAAGAATTGGCTCCAAAAGATAAGAAGAAGACTCTTCCCGAATACCAGAAGTGGAAGCTCTAGATGCTACTCCTTCAAACTCGAGATTCAAATTCCTCCTTCTCCTTTGAAACAAACGATCGATCTCGTCTACAAAAGGTTCAATAATAGGTCCACCCGTTCGGGTTCTAGGCATGCACTCACCTGAAATACAAGATAGTGAGTATCTCAAGCAAAAAGAAACAAAAACAGAAATGAGACAAAGAAGAGATGTTGGCTGAATAAACCAAAACAAAAACACCAACCAAAGGAGTTAAGTCCCCGGCAACGGCGCCAAATTGATGATGTCGTTTTTCACCAATTAAATTGTTTAAAAGCCAAAGAACACTTATCACTACACAAACTAGAGTGCAATGGCAAGTTTTCCCCGAGTGTCGTTCTCTCGGGACCTAACGTGGCTTTGTTTGTGGTTTTTGCTAGTTATTTCAGTCAACGAGTTCAAGTGTTTGAGGAATTGTTTCTTACAACAAAGCAACGAGAAATCAGATTGTTGTAATCAAGTTTGGAAAACGGTTGGTGGTAGAAATCAAATACACATGCATGGGTTACGAATATGCTCACAAGTTCAGTGCGTAAAACCTTCGATCAAGTCTGCTAAGCAACTCGTCTAGGTAACTTTCAAGACACACATCATAAAAGACCACTATCAATACTTTAGAGGTGCTTGTCACTAACACCATTTATCTAGCATGTTGCAAATCTCTAACATACAATCCTATAGCTTTCATTGTCCAAGAGTTTGTCACTAAACTCAATTCGAATATATTTTATAGGCAACTAAGAATCATATGAAGGAATTTGCAGCAAGATTGAATCACAATCTCATGTAAGCATAAACATAACCCATAGCATGCATATTCTACATTCTACCACCAACACAAAGGATTTAGCTACTCATATTCATCAACATAGACATCAAATCATATGAATTGTAAATAGAATAAATCAAATCAAACTACTAGACAAGAGATAATGATACAATGTTACCACCAAGCTGTCACTAATCGGTGGGTATTGATGAAAACCTCTCCGTAGATGAAACAATGGATGCAATCCTATGCCAAAACCTTTAATCCAATCTAAAACACAATATAATCTGAGTTTTCTCTGAGTTTTGGGGCTTAGGAGCTCTCCAAAACGAAGCTACAGTTCAAAAGTCTCCAAAAAGTAACAGAAGATCTGATCTAAGAAGGAAAATCCGAAAACGTAACTGCTGCCAAGCGGACCTCCTGGAGAGGCCAAGCGGAGCGCTTGGCAAGCGAAGCGCTTTGGCCCTCCAAGCGCTTCGCTTGGCTGCTGCGCCAAAGCTCCTGGAAAATGAAGCGGAGCGCTTCACTATTCCAGGCGCTTAGCTTGGCTCCAGGGCAGATTTTGGTCTTCCAACTCAATCTTTTTGCCCTCGTACGGCCCTCGGGTGCCTTGGACTCATCCTTCTCGATGCTTATTGATGCTCAAACACTCACGAACAAGCTGTGGAGATCAAGGAACTTCAACGGGGCCATTTTCTATCAAAAAGCTCGTTTTTAGCTCCAAAAACGCCATTTCGTACCTAAGTGCCTGAAAATGCAGAAAACAATAAACGTGACACTATTCTACAAAACTAACCAAAAAATAAGGCTAAAAGATAGCAAAAGAAGGTAAAAAGACAAGATGAACGCGTCAAAAATACGTTCATCAGCCTTCCTCACCGAGTGATGAGGATGACATGGAGACAGATGATCGGGAACGTATTCCGGACCCTATTCCAGACACCGCCGCTCCTAGTGGGTCATAGCAGCCACCTCGGGCCACACGTGGTTCCCGTGGGTTTGATTTTTCTGATCTCAGGACCTACCTAGATGACATATTCCGTGGGTTCGATGCCAATGTTGCAAACCTGACTTCCACTGTACAAGGTTTGCAACATACACTTGATGGATATGTTGCCCAGCGCAACAGTGATTGGGAGCTCGCGGAGGAGCATCTCCGGAACGATAGACAACTTATATTGCAGCAGCAGCAGCTCTTGGACCGACAGCAGGAGACCCTACAACAGTCCCAGGATCTTCTCTCTGACATGTGGAATGACTATTACGGGGATTATGACCCGGATTACTAGTCTTTTTACATGTCCATTCTGGTATACTCAGCCGACCGAGGCTACACATTCGGTAACATCTAGTATCACTTTGTATTCCTCATTCTGTTTTGCTGGGGACCAGCTTGAGCTTCATGTGGTGGGTGTGTTGTGTGAACTATGATGTTAGTATTGTATGACTTATGTCGTTGAGTATTGTATATTGTACCTTTGCATTGCACGTTTACTGCTTTCCTAGGATTTAGTTTGCATTCATCCTTAGTATAGTTTTGCATGATTTTTGTGTTGAGTTTATTGCCAAATTTTTTGAAATTTTTTATTGTATAGACTAAGTGTTTATGACCATTGCCCATGCATTGCATCTCTATGGAATAGTTTGAGGTTTGTCTCATTTGGCTTGTCATATTTGTATGTGCACTAGTTAAACTTGGTAGTCTCGACATCACTATGTGGTGTTTTCTCTACTGAGGTTCGCGAAGGCCTTATAAAATGTTGCATGTTAGAGTCTTTGGTTGTATTCCCGTGTAATTATGTACGTAAGAGGCAACAAGTCTTCACCTTGCTTATTGAGATTGCTAAATGCCTAGGAAGGAGGTAGAGTGAGGTGTGTGATCCTTTGTAATTTGAAACGTATTCTAACGAATAGGTTTGGGGAGGGGATTACTATCATTATGACTTGTTTTTTCGTCTTTGTGAGTCATGTTGAGTTTGTTTTTATTTTTTCTTGTGAGTTTATGCTCCAACCTATTCTTTCGAATAGGTTTGGGGAGGTCGTTGTAGTGTCGCAGTTATTTCCTTTCATTGTACTTCCATTGTGCTACTGCTGGCTATATACAGAAAAAAAAAAGAAAATGAAAAAAAAAGAGAAAAATTCCAGAATCTGGAAAAGAAAAAAAGAAAAGAAAAGAAAAAGAAGAAAAAAAAAATAAGACCCAAAAATGCAAAAGACTTGTCCAAGCAAGCCAAAAGCAGTTTTAGCAAAGTGTTGCATTATTTTTCAGCTTTTATAATAGTTCGTAATCGAGTTGTATATTCTATCTTTTGTTCGTGTCTTATGTTCTAGACCACCCTCGTCCTGCCATTCAGGAAGTGGTGAGTAGTCTTTGCTTTGAGAGTTGGGTAGAATAGGGGAGTGTTGTCTATTAGGGAACCCTCCTTCGTTTGATGAGAGCCAGTATTGGTTCGACCTCTCCTGATGGAAAGTCTCAACTTGGTGAACAGTAGTAAGCCCTCAGTTTCATAGGCACGGGGCAACCATTTGTATTCTAACATGTTTCATTGTGTCGTCACTGACCAGGTCCAGGTAGAGAATGTTACGAGAGACTCTCTTGTTTAACAAAGTGCATATGTGAATATGTATAGGTTCAATCGAGACATTCTTCAACCTACTTCCATGTTATGATTTGTATGGTCCTTGTTCATAAGCATTTTGTAGATTCAATCGATTATTTCTTCTTGTTTGGCATGGGACTCCTCTTTGTGTTGCATGTACGTTGCATAGAGTCTAGTTAGTTGCTTGAGGACAAGCAAAGGTTCGGTTTGGGGAGTTTGATGACAGTGTTTTTTACACTATCATTCGAGTCTTTTTTCACCAATTTAGCTATCCCCTTGCATGCATTTTAGTGCATTTTGTTAGAGTAGTGTCATGTTTCCATTTCTTTTGTTCTTTTCAGGTTTTAGGTGGAAATCGCGTTT
>JAHHQI010000600.1:0-11301 GCA_028274465.1 Plantago ovata | reverse complement strand
ATAATGACGCCGGGAGTGATAGGCAAACCATTCAAGAGAGCATAAACCAGCGCGCCATAGTAGGACTGAACCTCAGTATCATGAGTGCTAGGGATCAGATTGGCGATGACGAACTTCAACATCATTCTCTCCGGAAAGGTTAAATAGCCGTGTTCAAGACACGGGGTGGATCCTCGGGCAGCTCATACTCATCAACAGCGATGTCCTCAAGTATTCCAATGGTGTAGTGATCAATGTCACGGTCATAGACATAGTGCTCCATGGGTTATACTTGGCCGATTCTGTAGGTAGAGCATTGCCATCACGCTCCAAGGGCTCGTCCAGCTGCATCAAAAAGCTAGTGATGCTCACGGGAGTAAACTCAATTCCTACGCCTCAAACCGGGACTTCACCCGTTTCTTCATTCTAATCTATGAACCCAATGTAGAACTCCTCCACAAGGGCTTGATCCCACTTTGGCATGACATCCACATAGTATCTCCATCCTCGCTCGGTGATCAACTTCGTGAGCTCTCTCACGCCATCCAATTCACTCTCCTCAGTGGTAAAGCGAATGCTCCTTTCATCGACGAAAGTGTGAGGCCTGGAGTGGAAGTGCTTGGTGAAGGCCTTCAACTTGGTCGACCCTTCATAGCCACTAGATGTGGCCGGTTGTTTCCCCTTCGAGGTTTCTTCTCCCCGTGCTCTCTTGTTCCTTCTTGTGGACATGGTACCTAGAAAAACCTCATTAGACCACTTCAATAGATGTAAGCTACTAGACTCTTATACTACGACTAGACTAACTACCCTAACACAAGACAAGTAAACGTTCTTCATTTTGCAACAAGTCATAACGTAACAAGTCAACAACGAGACTCCAACTTCACTGAAGTGTTCTTTTGGTGAGTTTGAGGGCTTCCTAAAGTTCATTCGAAACAAATCGAGAAGCTTTAACACTTCGTTTCAATAAGTCATGCGAATCTAGACCAAGCAAACAAACTCTCCAATCGAACCACCAAACAATCCTACACTCTCTCATGCATCCACAACATAACCATCATCATAACATCACTCAAATTCGAAGCCAACAATCATCAAGCAATCATATAGGCAAAAATTCGAGTACAAGAATTCTCCAAAAATCAAGATGAGCAAAATTCAAAATTAGACATCACATCTAGTAAGAAACATGCTCAACAATCAATATCAAACTCATAATCACCAATGCATAACACAATTGAAGCTAAATTAAGCAAAATCCGAAATTCAAGAAAGTTAGGGTTCTTGAGGATTACCTTGATTCCTTGAGAATGATGCTACAATCGTGTCATATATGATCAGTTTAGATGATAGAGGAGGTTATGGGCTCCTTAGAATGCACAAGAATGCAAGAATTGGTGGAGAATTGAGTGAGATTGAGATTTTTGGGGTGAAAGTCGGGCAAGGGAAGAAGAATGGAGGAGAGGCTTTGTTTTCCAAGTGGTCCGCTTGGTTGCCTATATAGGCACCCGAGTGGACCGCTTCCGGCCAGCCAAGCGGGGCGCTTGTCCAAGCGAGCCGCTTGGCCGTTTCCAAGCGGTCCGCTTGGAAATTACCAAGCGGGGCGCTTGTCCAAGCGAGCCGCTTGGCCGTTTCCAAGCGGTCCGCTTGGAAATTACCAAGCGGGACGCTTGGCCGGTTTCAAGAGGTCCGCTTGGTTACTGGCCAAACTCTCTGGAATTTCCAGAAAGTTTGGTCAGTTTCCAAGCGGTCCACTTGGAAACTACCAAGCGGGGTGCTTGGCCAAGCGAGCCGCTTGGCTTTTCCCAAGCGGTCCGCTTGGTTACTGGCCAAACTCTCTGGAAATTTCAAAGAGTTAGTCAGTTTCCAAGCGGCCCACTTGAAATAGCCAAGCGGAGCGCTTGAGACCTAAATGCTCCAACTCCATTTTTTTCGACTTTTGCTAAATTTTCAACCCAAAAACCTTGTCTGCTCAACAAAACAAAATTTAAACGTGCTTCTAATCTATATGCAAGTACCTACAACCTCGGGTTGCCTCCCGAGAAGCGCCTTTGTTTAGAAGTCGTTGGCTCGACTCTTCACAACTCATGCGGGATCAATTTCACATTGGGTACTAGACTTCCCCATCCAAATGCTCTTCAAAGCATCAATTCCCTGCACATCTCGACAAACATAAAGTGGACCAAAAAATCCTACAAGTTCGTTAGTATCAACATAAGCACATGAATTAACTATGGCTCGCAACGTGTGTTGCTTGCCATTTACCTCAATACTACATGTACGGCGGTACATGTCTATGACCATATGAACTTTGTTGATGAAGGTTCTACCCAAGAGAACCACATCCTTGAGCCTTGCAGAAGATGTAGGCATGACGATGAAATTCATCTTCACCTCTACACCGGCAACTCGAACCACCAGATTCTCAATCACACCCAATGGCTTCTTCATGGACCCATCCGCCAATTGTACCATACATTTCATGGGTCTCATGCCAGACAAACCCGACTCTTCATACACGTTCAAAGGTATGACATTCACACCCGCTCCCGTGTCAAGAGTTGCCACTATTTCATCCTTCTTTCCCAAGTCGATCTCTACATCAAAACTCTCTTGGATAGGCACTTCCACCATATCCACCATCTCATCCTCAGACGATGAGTTTTCTTTCACTTCCTCAACTATCGCATCAGATTGTGCGACTATCTCCTCTTCCATATCAACTTTAGGAGTCTCAAGCTCCTTACTCACCTTGCAAGTTTCGGTTATCTTGCAACGTGGCACCTCAATACGTGCATTGTCCCTCACAACCGTAATTTCTACGGGCAGATCAGTCACCACGGTTATAGCCATAGCTTTTTCCGTGTTTCCGGGAAACTTCCCTTGCTCTCTACTATCTCCTCGATCTATCAACTCTTGCAACTTCTTATGCAGGTTGCTACTACTAGCCTCAAGATTTTTGAACCGCTGATTGTTAGTAGCCTCATTGCGGTAGTAGTGCTCCATGAACTTGTTCGTTTTAACCACTAGATCATTGAAAGAAGAGACATGAGGCGTAGGAAGCACTCCTCCACCTTGCGGCCCTGAATTAGCAACCGGAGGTGGAGGTGTAGGTTTAGAAGGCGATGCTCCTTCATACCAATTGTTCCCATAGCTGAGTGATGAATGTGTATTTTACACTTTCATTTGAGTCTTTTTCACCTATTTTAGCTATCCTCTATGTTAATTTAGCTATATTTTAGTGCATTTTATTAGAATAGTGTCACGTTTCCCTTTAGATTTTATTTTACAGGTTTTGGTTGAAAAACAAGGATTTCCGGGCAATTATATTGAAGTTGACAAGGAATTGGTGTTCCAGAAGCCTATTTGGAGTATCTGAAGGTTTTCGGATAGGATTTGGAGTCTAGGGCTCGAATCTGGAGGTTAGAAGGCCACTAGAAGACAGAAATCGAGTCCGAAAAGGGGAAGAAATCCAAAAACGCGTCGAAAACGCGTAATTCCGTGAGATTTTCTCCCGGGCGAACCGCCCGGGACGTGGGGCGAATCGCCCGGTGTGTGGGGCAAATCGCCCCACACTATTTCGAGGCCTATATATAGTTGCTCAGTTTTTCTCCGAAATATATACTTTTCCAGACCTTCTCTCTCACCTTTCTCTGTAGTTTTAGGGAGGGACTTCCCAGAGCCTGTTCTGGGGGTCCGTAGCTTAGGAGACACTTTTTCATAGCAGTTTGGAGCTTGTAGGATCGCAATTCTTCGGAGATTGACAACCTTCGGTAACATTGTATCTTACAGTTTATTGTACTTATTTTTATATATCTTTTAACATGTTTTCTTCTATGATTTCTGTTGATTGCATGCCTATTATGAGTAGCTAAACTTATCGTTGGTGGTAGTATGTGAATTCTTAGCGAAGGGAAGATAATCATGCTAATGGCTATATCGCGCATTATACTCCGTGTTATTGCTTTATTTCGTTGATCAGGCTCAGCCTAAATTCTCGTATGTTGTATTAATTATTATGCACAATTGGACCCTCGTCGACCTATATGCATCTATATCTTCGTAGTGTTGAATGATTACGAAACACAATAGGACAATAGTGATTGACTTGTCAGTATCATTGTCTTCGTAGTGCTTAATAATTACAATAGGACATTAGATTGATCAAAGATCTCCATGCAAGACCGAGGAATTTACGCATGATTATTGACCCGTTATGCTTAGAAGGATCATACTATCACCAATCTCCATTATCTGTTAGAAAAACTCCTTGCTTTACGTCTGCTGTTTTTATATTCTCTAGTTAAATAGATAAAGCTAGTTATAGTCCTGAGAGAACGACACTCGAGGTCATTCTACCGCTACACTACGGTTTTCGTTGTAGTTGTGGATTGCCTTTGGCTAAATAACAAATATATTTGATTGAACCGGGAACCGACAAACCCGCGTTCATCAAATTGGCGCCGCTGCCGGGACTATACTCCTTTTCTCTGTTTAATTTGTTTATATTTTCAGCTTTCGATTCCTAAATCTATTAGTTTTAGTTTTCCTTTTTAATCTCTCTCTGATACTGCTTTCCTAGTCTGAAACAGATAGTGTATGCCGCATACACGATCTGAAGGAACACCGCTTGCTGATTCAATTGCTGAGATCGACAGAGTCTACCACCAAAGAAGGCGACTACTTCAAAGGCGTGCACTAGAGGAAATAGAGGATACCGATTTCTCTGAATCTCTACACAGTCTTTTAAAGGTAATCGATGGAATGGCAGAAGCTAGACCACTGAAAGCATGGGTTCAACCCATCAAGGATCGTATGAGGGGACCGGCGATTGTTCTTTCGTCTGCAACCCGAGATCTGGAAATCAAGAACCACGCATTCCAACAACTTCCGAGGTTCTATGGCTTATCAAGGGAAGATGTGATGGGGTACTTGCACGATATCGATGATTTCGTCAACCAACTCCCACGACCCGGAGCTGAAATAACAACGAATGAGTTAAGAATGAAGGTTTTTGCTATGGGACTTGGCGACAGAGCCAAGTCATGGTTGAGTTCTCTACCAGCAGGCTCGCTGGACACTTGGGAGAAGGTTTTTTCAGCTTTCATGGAAAAATACTTCCCTCACACCTTGACTACCTCACAACTATGCTAATGAACACTGCGAAAACCCCGCTCCGAAAGAGCCACCGAAGTCGAAGTCGGCTCAACTGATGGAGAACTTGCAAAAGATGGTTGATCACACACAAAGTTTTCTCAAACGTTATGAAGAAGATTCCGAGAAGACTAGGGCAAGGCTCGATAGGTTGGAAGAGAGCACTAGGCTTGCCCATCAAAAGATGCAAGAGTTGATCGACCGAGGAGCAAGTAGGGAACAAGGCAAACTGCCTAGCAACACTGAGAAGTCAAATGCCATTACATTAGCTGGTGATCTACCTGACGAAATCACCATCAAGAAGGTTGCTAAGTGCGAGTGTTGCAAGAAGGAAGAACTTCTACAGGCTAAGGAAGAAGAAAAGGACCTTGATTCTGACGGAAGTGATGAGGAGCAAGAGGATCCCGAGCTACTCCCTAAAAGTTTCGATGTTAAGGTAGGGATTGGTGAGCTTGAAGATGTCCGTGCCACACTAGACACGGGATCCTACTCAAACATACTCCCTTTGAATGTGTTTGAAAAGAGTAACCTTGGAAAACTATCTGAGCATAGGGCTATTGTGCAACTGGCGGATGGATCCTTTATGAGACCCGAAGGCGTTGTGAAAAATGTGTTGGTCAAGATTGGTGAAGCTTCTGTATACACCAATTTTGTAGTTATGCCGGCGTCTGCACCTGGAACGGGGGATGTCATACTCTTAGGGAGAACGTTCTTGACTAAACTACGCTCCGTGATGGACATCTACCAAAGAACTTGCACTATTGAACTGGATGGCAAGCAACACGTGTTGCAAGCCATATCTGATCCACCTGATCCGCCTGATATTTCTTACACTACTCACTACTGTGGTCTTGCAGCCTATGTTCTTTCTTATTCACAGGTTCGTGGCATGGAGAGGAGATCAATGAAGGGGAAGTCTAGTACCCGCAGAAAGAAGAGATAGGCACAGACAGGAGTCGAGTCAAAGACTTTAAACAATGACGCTATCCGGGAGGCAACCCGGAGTTTTTATCGCTTTCTTTACCGCTTTATTGCTTGCATTCATTCTTGAACTATTTGCTTCTCATACGTGAATTTGTTCATGTCTGTGTCGTATATGCTTATGTTTGAGTGAGATTTTTCGAGTGGTTTTATGAGAAAATTGGTTTTGGGGATTAAAAACCGCGTTTTCGGACGAAGGGACCGACTCCCCACATCGGGGAGCGGGGGGCGAATCGCCCCCCATGCGGGGCGAATCGCTCCGTATGGGGCGACTCGCCCCACACCAGGGGCGACTCGCCCCACAGTCCCAGTAGATGAAAAATGCGGATCTCGCCTCTTCACCTCATTTTCTTCATATCTTCATCATTCTTCCTCCCAAAAAACCGGAAATTGCAAAAATACATTCAAAACATCATAACTTCTTCATTTCTTGACCAAATTTAGTGTTCTTTAGCTTCAATCGAAGCCTATTACGTGATCTATCTTTTCATCCGAACAGATTTCGTCCTAATGCATTAGATTTTCAGATCTGAGGTATCTTCTTATGAACCCTAATTTTCGAATTTGGGGGTTTTCTAATTTGAGCTTCAATTATACTTATTTGATGCAAGGGTAGGTTGTTTGTGTGATTAGAGGTGTTATTTACTATCAATTACATGCTCAATTATGCTTGAATTGTTGATTTTGGAATTTTGCTACTAGATGATATATCTTGTTATGCAATATGTCTTTATCTTTGATTTCTTGCATATGATTGTGTTTATTGATGTGATGATGGTGAATTTGATGATAGAATGCTTAATTGATGAGTATGAGGATTTATGTTGCTAGAATTTTTCGCTACTATGGTATGAATTGAGCCTAGTTATCTAGGTTATTGGTTGTCTAGCAAGAGCAAAAAGTGATGTATTGCATGTAGTAGTTACATTGGTATGTTGCATGATGAAGAAGCTAGACTAGACATTAAAGGTTGGGGGAGCTCGATTGTTGATTTTATCACTTGTGTGTTTCATTCTCACACTAGCATATGCAAGAGTCAGTTTTGTGTCATACAAGGTACTAATTGTTGTTTGTAGGAACCATGCCAAGGGGAAGGAGCATTCCCGTATGATTACTATGAAGTATTGGAGGGGGATCGATTACAACCATGTCAAGAAGAGTGACCTCGTTAGATGTGCGTTCGAGCAAAGGGGTTTTGCAAGAGGAGGAGCTAGAGTACACCTGGAGTGAGGACTCCTATGCCTATTCATGCACCACCGAAGGGACAGAAACCATTATTACGTCAGCAATCCATTGCAAGGGCTGCAATGTTCGTGTGAACTGTAAGGCACCGGGACAGTCTTGCCGCGACGGATTCAATCTTGAGTCCGCAGTTGCTAGAAGGTTCCTAAGCGCTAACTTGGTTCCAAAACATAATGACATGGGTGCCCGGCCCCTCTTAGGGGTGCCTCTTGACTGCCTCTAAAGGGAGCATCATATAGACATCGGTCGGATCAACCGTAGAGGATGTGGTCGAAATTGGAAAAGATGGTAGAAGACTTCTGAGTATCCGAGCAGCTTACTGTAGCCACCTCGGGGTGTAAAACGCTGGAGGGGGAGGTCCTGATACCACTGCTCTTTCCCCTTCAACAGTTCACATCCTATTGGAGGGCTTCAGGATGGAGAATTCCATAACACCGGCGGCTAATCTTGAGGATTCTACTCGACACTGCAACTCTACTAGTGAGGATGTGCGTGACAGTAGTGACAATGAAGGCCATACGGGCAATGATGATACTAATGGAGGAGTTGTTCCTATCCGGCCTATAATTGAAACTACCACGCCTACCAGAAGACCTGATGACACCCTATAAAGCTCCCAGAGCAGTCCCAATAACTCACAAGCAGCATACTCAGCCGACCGAGGCCAAACCATACGGTAACATCTAGTATCACATCTTATTTCCTCATTTTCTTACTGCTAGGGACTAGCGTTATATCATGAGGGGGGATGGGATTTAAGTGATCTAATGTTGTTAGTTTGGAGCTTGGAATTGATAGGATGAGTATAGTACCTTGAATGTTTTATCCGTCTGCATTTGCATTTGCACGTTTACTTAGATTTTTTAGGTTGCATTCACTACATTCATCCTAGGATAGTCTTGCATGTTTTATATGGAGTTTATTGCCGGATTTTTTGAACTTTTTTATTGGGTAGATCAACTAACTATGCCATTAATCGTATGCTTCATCTCTATGAATTTGTTTGAGGTTTTTCTCGCTTGGCTTGTCACATTTATATATTGCACTTAGTTAAGCTTGGTAATCTCGACATCACTTAGTGGTGTTTTCTCTACTGCGGTTCACGAAGGCCTTTATAATAGGATGATGCATGTTAGGGTCTTATGGTTGTTTTCCCGAGTAATTATGTACCTAAGAGGCAACAAGTCTTCACCATGCTTTGAGATTGCTAAATGCCTAGGAAGGAGGTAGTGTGAGGTTGTGTGATCCTTTGTTTATAACCTATTCTTCCGAATAGGTTTGGGGAGGGGGTTACACCATCATTAGACTTGTTTTCGTTTTCATTTCCGTATCGTGAGTTTGTTTTTCCATTTCCGTAAAATTTTATACTCCAACCTATTCTTTCGAATAGGTTTGGGGAAGCCGTGTGAGTCATTTTCTCTCTTTTGTTATGCTACTGCTGGCTAGAAAAAAATCGAAAAAAAGAAAGAAGGAAAAAATTCCAGGAAAAAAGAAAAAAAGAAAAAGAAAAATCTGGAAAGAAAAAAGAGAAAGCAAAAAAGAAAAGACCCCAAAAAAGCAAAGAAGGGTCCAAAAAAGAAGAGCCAAATAGCAGTTTAGCAAAGTATTGTGTCTCATTTTTCAATTCTTGTAATGTTCGTAATCGTGTTGTAATTTTCTATTTTTTGTCTTTTATTCTTAAGTGTCATCTGTTCTAGACCACCCTCGTCCTGCCATTCAGGAAGTGGTGAATAGCTTAAGACTTTACTTGAGAGATGGGTAGAATAGGGGAGAGTTATCTTTTATAGGGAACCCTCCTTCGTTTGATGAGAGCCAGTACTGGTTCGACCTCTTTTGAGGGAAAGTCTTAACATGGTGGAACAGCAGTAAGTCCTCAGTTTCATAGGCACGGGGCAACCATTCGTATCATAGCATGCATCATTACGTCGTCACTGACTAGGTCCAGGTAGAGAATGTTACGAGAGACTATCTTGTCTTGACATAAGTGCTTATGTGGATGTGTATAAGTCAATCGAGGTATTCTTCAACCTATATTCATGCTTTGATTTATATGGTTTTTGTTCATATGTTATTTGATAGATTCAGTAATTTAGTTCATTTTATTTGGCATGAAACTCCATTTTGAGTCTTGCATGTTTTTTGTATTAGAGTCTAGCTTAGTTGCTTGAGGACAAGCAAAGGTTCGGTTTGAGGAGTTTGATGAATGTGTATTTTACACTTTCATTCGAGTCTTTTTCACCTATTTTAGCTATCCTGTATGATAATTTAGCTATATTTTAGTACATTTTATTAGAATAGTGTCACGTTTCCCTTTAGATTTTATTTTACAGGTTTTGGTTGAAATTCGGAGATTTACGGGCAATTATATTGAAGTCTACAAGGAATTGGTGTTCCAGAAGCCTATTTGGAGTATCTGAAGGTTTCCGGATAGGATTTGGAGTCTAGGGGTCGAATCTGGAGGTTAGAAGGCCACTAGAAGACAGAAACCGAGTCCGAAAAGGGGAAGAAATCCAAAAACGCGTCGAAAACACGTAATTCCGCGAGATTTTCTCCCGAGCGAACCGCCCGGGACGTGGGGCGAATCGCCCCACACTATTTCGAGGCCTATATATAGTTGCTCAGTTTTTCTCCGAAATATATACTTTTCCAGACCTTCTCTCTCTCCTTTCTCTGTAGTTTTAGGGAGGGACTTCCCAGAGCCTGTTCTGGGGGTCCGTAGCGTAGGAGACACTTTTTCATAGCAGTTTGGACCTTGTAGGATCGCAATTCTTCGGAGATTGACAACCTTTGGTAACATTGTATCTTACAGTTTATTCTACTTATTTTTATATATCATTCAACATGTTTTCTTCTATGATTTCTGTTCATTGCATGCCTATTGTGAGTAGCTAAACTTATCGTTGGTGGTAGTATGTGAATTCTTAGCGAAGGGAAGATAATCATGCTAATGGCTATATCGCGCATTATACTCCGTGTTATTGCTTTATTTCGTTGATCAGGCTCAGCCTAAATTCTCATATGTTGTATTAATTATTATGCACAATTGGACCCTCGTCGACCTATACGCATCTATATCTTCGTAGTGTTGAATGATTACGGAACACAATAGGACAATAGTGATTGACTTGTCAGTATCATTGTCTTCGTAGTGCTTAATAATTACAACAGGACATTAGATTGATCAAAGATCTCCATGCAAGACCGAGGAATTTACGCATGATTATTGACCCGTTATGCTTAGAAGGATCATACTATCACCAATCTCCATTATCTGTTAGAAAAACTCCTTGCTTTACGTCTGCTGTTTTTATATTCTCTAGTTAAATAGATAAAGCTAGTTATAGTCCTGAGAGAACGACACTCGAGGTCATTCTACCGCTACACTACGGTTTTCGTTGTAGTTGTGGATTGCCTTTGGCTAAATAACAAATATATTTGATTGAACCAGGACCCGACAAACCCGCGTTCATCACTGAGACGGCTTCTATCCTGATTCAGCCCATAGGCATATTGATCGGGATTATTAACATAACCACGATTGCCTTGGTTCTGACATCCACCTGGTGGTCCTTGCCCTCCAAGGTTTTGTGGCCTCACATTGCCATACCCCTGGCCATAATTCACGTCCTCAACACCCTTCTCTCCATCGACAGAAGCATACACTTCTTGACAAATTGCCTCTAGCAAATTCAGAACGGCATAAGTAGGCCGGATGCCCATAGTTCTTGCACACACCACAAACTTCCGTAGAAGGAATAGGAACGCGTTGCCTCAAAGCTTGCTTCACTTCATGGGTGAACCCATCGAACGCATCTTGCTACACCACTACCTTGGCCACACCTCTTTGCTCCTTTTGAAGCACACGAGCTCTCACATTCCGATTTTGAGAATTCCGGTACATGGTGTCTAGCTTCAATTGAACTTGAGAAGGGGTCAACTCTCCCA